>JABYPW010001273.1:0-16487 GCA_016880775.1 Phymatotrichopsis omnivora
TTTTTTTTTTTTTTTTTTTTTTTATTTTGCTGAGCTCTGGTAGCTTCACGACGCATCACTCGTCACCAGCAAATCTCTACAGCTCATAGGAGTTAAGTAACATTAACCACATTCTAATCCAACATCGTCACTGAGTTACGGGATACTGGAATTTGAAGCAAATTACACACGCCCGATAAATTCTCTTTAAAATATCTTAAGTATACAATTTCAATTAATCCCACCACTCTATAATAACGTCCAAAATCCGCGCTGATCACCCCTACCCTCACAAAAACTCGTTATACGTTCCGGTAATGTCCCTTATGCAATGCTTAAGGAGCCTTGTACTCCTGGTATCTACTCCTTGACATTCCCAAATGCGTCATCTATTTCGCAATGTCAGCAACCGTTACTTCTGAAACATAGAAAACACGGAACAGCCGGCTACTCACCATGGAGCACAAATACGGAGTTCCCGTCTGGTCCACAATAAACAAAACTCGGTCACTGGGCATGTTTTCTCCCGACTATCCCATATATTACCAGCCGCCACAGTTCTGGCAAACATAAACATAACATACCCGGTAGGCGGTCTTATCAGGCTTCAGCGGGTACTCGATGTAACTCTTGTTCCCTCTCTGCTTCCTGGTACACTTGCTAGTGACTGTAATCCCGATTTCAATCCCATCGAATGTCTTGGGCATCGAGTTGACGCCGTTTCCGATGGACAGTTTGTTGTGTTTCCGTCTGGCGGCTTCCTGTGCCACCTTACCGATTTCAGCCGCACTATAAGTTGCTGTTTTCCCTTCTTGTCAGCATCGTGCATAAAGAAGGCCGAGAAATGGATATGTATACATACTACTTCCACACTTGAATTTATCCGTCGTTTTCAGGTTAACCACCCCATCCTGCCAATTCGTCGCCGGCGTCGGTGACGGTGTCGTCCGGCCACATGCCGCATCCGCAGACGTCGCTCTAGCACCAATCTTCTTTCCCTTAGCACCTGTCTGTCGAGCACAAGCCGCTGCAGACGTAGGCCTTTTGCTCGTGCGAGTGCTCTTGACTAGAGAAGTGGGGCGCTTGGTACCCGCGGGCTTTTTGGTGGTAGCAGGTTTTTTGGTCGCCGTGGGCTTCTGGGTGGTAACATTTTTGGTGGGTGTAGCCTTTTTGGAGGTGACTTTTTTGGTGGGCGTGGTCTTTTTGGAGGTGGCATTTTTGGAGAGCGTGGTCTTTTTGGACGAGGCTTTCTTACTTGTTTTCTTGCTAGTCTTTACGGCGGACCTGGAAGCACTGCCGAGGAGTCCACTATGGGGTGTTAATATAGATAATAAAGATAAAGTGGGGTTTGTGGGAGATACCGTTCTCCGAGGGTGGAGCATTCAACGGAGCGGGCGGCGAGGTCAGCCTCTTCGTCGCGTTTGGCGAGCTCACTGGAGACGTTAGTGATTGTAGTGAGTTTTGGTGGAAAAGGAAATTTACCCTTCGTGAATGGCGGGAATGTCCAGAGTTGCCAAATCCAAATCCCTCTTCTCAACACCCTCAGCACTCGCCGTGGACGTGGCGATCGCTGAACCGGCGCCGACAAGAAGGATCGAAGCGATCCAAGTTGCAGCCTTCATTGCTACTTCCAGATATCAAGTGTAGAATACTACCGTGTCCGTAAAAGGAAAAGAAAAGGTGTATTAAATTTTCTCAAAAAGAAAGGCTGTTGTCACTAGAACGGCGGTTGGGGGGGGAGGGGGGGAGGACCATACTTATAGCATTTCGCTTCCTGGGAAGCCTTGCTTCTTTGTTCTATCTCTTGACCGACGTAATATTCTGGGAATGGTTCTTAAAAAGTGTATTACTGAAGATATGCATAAGAAAGGAACATCAGGTGCTTTGAATATTGCGTCGTAGTTTCGGTAATGTAAATTACATGTTTTTAGACGCCAAAAATTGGATAAGTGTATCGGAGAGAGTGGAGGCGTTGACCGTCCTAATTAAGGCACCTGCACAATCTGTAGCTGGTGTTCTATCAGCGGGATGGACATAATATTACGGTTTGTGTACAACACAAGGAATGGAACAATGGGTACCATAGTTCTCATCTTAGGATTAAGGTTATGGGAAGTGTTTCTGGATGTTTGTTTTGAAGCTCATTCAGACCTCGGTGAGGTCGGAGGGGGGTATGTAGTTATAGCATAGTGGATTCCTGTTTCGGCAACATAAGCTTTCCCATGAGGCTCCAGTGACAGCGCAAAACTTTCAAAATGCACGCCGCATCCCTAGAAAGCTATAAAGGTATTGTTCGGAAAGAAAATACTTTCCGGTTAATCACTTTGTGGCTAAAGATGTGCGCGCTTAAATGTCAGAAACAGTAATAAATGTATTCGGGTGTGAGGGTAAATGATCGTAATTCTTTCTGAGCCAATCGTTCTGTCTGGGCGCGAGATCAGCCCAATGGGATGGGATTATGATCACTTTTTTCCTCACAGTAATGAGCAGGAAAAGCGCTAATAGGAGCAAAGCAGCCCTGCATCAATGGGCGCTCTACCGTCGCTTTTTTCCATACCCTAGTACAGCTACACCTTGATATACTGGACCTCGATAAACCGGATCCCTTGATATACCGGATGGATACCGCTCGGACCTGCGATCCCCATACAATTTTATTTGATGTACTAGTACGGGATAAAGCCTTATACCAGCTCTGGATGAGATTTTACTTTGCAAGACCCCTGTTACCATAGAACATAAATTTGAAGTATTGGATGATAAGTGTGATTTTGGGGAATTATAAGTGAGGAAATAGGAAGGAGGGGAGGGTGAAAAGGGGGAGGGGAAAAAAACGCGATACAAAAAGAAAAATAAATGAGTGGGTGGATAGGGGTTTATTGCAAGGGGAAGAGCATATGCATCTACAATTACATCCACTGGATAAGCGTTACGACCGTAACAAAATTACATGTATGTGCGTGTAAGTATGTGCATGTATGTATGTGTGAAGTGAGAAAAAAAAAGAAGAAAAAAAAGCATGAGAAATTAGTACCGGTTGACGATGGAGAAATTCCGAATTTATAGAATAATACACCTGAATAAATACCATATCTATATCTCCCTTTTATATATGAGCAGGGATCGTACAAATGTTAGTAAATTTTTATATTGTGTATATACATCGGATAACTTGATATACCGGATGAAAAGTACCTAACTCTTGGCATCCGGTATATCAAGGTGTAGCTGTACTAAGTATACATATATACATAATGTACTTTGTAGTCCTGTCCTTGAATACGGTGAAGAATGTTTAGAAGATGTTTTCCATAAAGAATCAGCTGAAGTTTTACTTTAATTTGAGCATTTGAATATATTCCCTGGAAGATATATTTCATCCAAGTTGCGTCTATTTGTCAAGTTATTCTGTATGTACATGTACATACACATGTATATAGACATAATAATGGGTAAACTAAACTTACATGTAGTATATAACCACTAAAATATGAATTGGTTTCTTAAAGAGTAGATCGGCAGTAGCTGATTGCATGTTTCTTGCATTCATTTTTTTTTTTTTCGATTCGATTCACTGCATACATGTGAGACAGAAGGAAATAAGAATTGCGAAATAGTGTAGCAGGCAGTAGTGGACAAAGGTCCCTTAAATACTTACCTTTCGTATTGCGTTTTTATCTTCGCTTACATGTATTACTTTCGCAGATTTTTTTTTTCTTTCGCTTTTTGTATTTGTATAGAGCACAAGTATTGTTTTTACAGGTCATGCCAATTTATCTTGCACAGCCCAAGAAAGTTATATAAGCAATTTTCGCCCGAGCGTACCCCCAAGGTAGGTTTCTTGCTGTTTCCAATTTATCGTTTACGTGGCTTATTTGTTTGCGACACGGCGGATAGATTCATCTGTCACTATTAAATTTATATGCAAGTAACGTAAAAAAATTTGGATGAAGAACTAGCAATTTGATATCCCTAAGCGAAAAGGTGTTGGAATAGACATGCGTGAGCGTTTTTTGTTCGGGTTTCGTTGCCGTTCCTATTTTCCGTTTTGTTATCTTCCTTTCTTATTTTTCGGTCAATATGGGATTTCGGGACATGCGCCATTGTCGGCGGGGCTTTCCTTATTCTCGGGAATGTTTCCCTACTCTGCGTTTCTGTATTTGCGTTATTTCTTTGCCTTTGGCCATTGCGCTTCATGGTTTCTCACTCGGTTTTCCGCTCGCGGGTATATATATCGCGAGCGTTTGCCCATACGGGCTCTTCTTTTCTTTGTTCCTCAGCCATATTTGTCTTCGTGTTATAGAATAAAAGCTATTCCTATTCTTTCCATCCACTTTTCGCCTCCGGCTCAACAAAAGGTTGCTTTATTATGAGATTCATCACAGAGCTAAGCGATTTTCGCCATTATGAGGCGAGCTA
Source organism: Phymatotrichopsis omnivora (assembly GCA_016880775.1). Lineage (NCBI taxonomy): Eukaryota > Fungi > Ascomycota > Pezizomycetes > Pezizales > Rhizinaceae > Phymatotrichopsis > Phymatotrichopsis omnivora. Next base: position 4,399 of record JABYPW010001273.1, read on the forward strand.
AACTCTTTATGAACTATAAGGAACTATCAAGAAACTTTACGGACTCTTAAAGATCAGAGGTGAAGCTCGTAATAATTTTGCATATTTTTTTCCTAAGGCTAAAAGGCTATTAACTGTGGAGCAGTAAATATTTTATGGGGGACGCCAATAGTTTTTGTCTATTATTCGTGTATTTATATTCATACGCTCAAATATAATCAAGCCAAGAATACACAGTTGGAGGTACTAACAATAGACTTGTCATACGTGAAATACTCTTGGGTGCGGTTAGACATATTTTTGAAGCTGGCTAAGTTTAATTAAAAAGGGCGTCATACAAGCAATTTTTTCCTCACATAAACCCAGGGAGCTTTTGTCCACTATCGCCTGCAATACGAAATAGCACCGTATCATGCTTCCTCTTTTTCCCCCGATATTAGGTTTGGTCGAGTGCAGGGAAATGTCGCTATAAAAATCATTAGGGGAATAATGTAGAAAAGAAATTTCATTGTTTACCGACAGAACAATCGACAAAATTACTACCGGTCGCAAACCCGTCTTCAGATTCCGCAGTGGTGGCAGAAGGTAGAGGGGCGGACTATGGTGAAGACATGATGGGGCGGGATTATTCTCGGCTTTTTATGCGATGGATTTTGCAGTTTCGCATTATTTTGCCTGCCCCGTCGATTTTTCTTTATTCCTTCCCCATGCTTACGAAAAAACCAGACAATAAAAATATTAGTATCCGGTATATCAAACAAATAATATTTCCATGTAAGACAGTGATGTAGAGGTTATGAAATGCATACGGATCTGGTAAAGCCGTTAATCCGGTTTATCGCATAGTTTTGTATGATGAATTACATGTTTGAGCGAAATCCATCTGGTATATCAAGGATACGATTTAGCGAGGTCCGGTTTATCAAGGTGCGCTGTGCATGTACATGTACATGTACATGTATGTATGTAATGGTTTATACATGCACCCGTATTAATTCAGCTCCAGTGCATGGCTTCGGCCGGTTCAGGATATTTATAGTAAAGTATTCATAGAATATAATTAAAAGCGAGGAAATAGAGAAACAAAAGCTAAATTAGATAGATCCAGAAAAGAAACGTATAGTGATATTAATGCGTTTCTGTGATGCCAATTTTTTATCTTTACATTCTTGCCATGATCGTACGCGATTTTCGTTGTTGCACTCGCCTTGGGTGCTCGCTATGTTGTGATTATCGTCGCCGAGATTGTTTTTTGGCATTTGTTTCATTTGGACTCCCGTACCTATGTCGGATTACATAGGGTACTTCTATGCTATTATTTCCCTCTCAGCATGTGTTGTGTTTGACTAATAGAGGTTGGTGCAGTGGGGTGTTTCGGGTAAAAAGTTTACGAGGGTGGGAAATTCTGCTTGGCATACTCATACTAGAGGTATACCCGGGCGGAGGAGAGGGGGGAATTCCGCCTAAAAAGTGTACGGGAGGAAATTCCGTTTGGCATTCAACCAGAAGGTTGTGGCCTGAAACAGGACTTAAAAGAAGCGAGAAAATTGTATTCAGTATCTAAAGGCAAGCGGCAATCATTATCCTACTATCTAAAGGCAAGCCGGATATTATAGCCTACGATCACTATTTATCTAAAGGCAAGCGAAAAACCTCCTCTTATATACATGTTTCTGAGTGCGCCAAGACATGCGCGTGGACCCTAAACATGACTTCAGTCATTCACCGACCGACTATCCGCCTATACCCTTAACCCTATCCTGAGCACGTGGTCATTCCTACAACATGGCCTATGGAAACTAGGAAATACATAAAAAAAAGTCCTCCACACACCCGAGAACACTGTAAAAGATACTACAACAGACTATATCCCCCTTTAGATCTCATACGGCTACCAGAGGGGTTTTTCCAAGGCCTGATCCCGCTTTTCCAATCATACGTTCCATGGATGGTTCAACAGCTCCTCACAACTTTCCCAGGAACTCGGCGCACATAAACACAGATATTAACGAAAGAGAAGAAATGATTACTACAGGGGAAGAAGGCCGAGCCGATAGAAGCGATGACTGGCCAAGTTCGGTAAATATCTCTTTAAACGTGAGACCAGAGTCGTAAGAGGAGGACGTTAAGGCACAGGGGCAAGGGCATGACGACAGTCTTGGCAGAATGAAGCCGGGGAAAGTCTGTAATTCAAGAGGGCACCCACTCTTTAGCCTCACAAAGCCTTGGGAGGAGGCGGTTGATAGTAGTTTCTCGGTTTTTTTTTTTATTAAAAAAAAGGTACATGTATGGACATGTATGGCCTACAGCTGACGGTGCTATACGAAAGCGTGTCTCGTTAGGTGTTAGTTAGCGCCAGATGTATCAACCACGTGGTTTCCTTGGACGCAATCAGCATTTAACTATCACAATTTTCATTCCTTCTACCCGAACACCACCGAATTTCTGTCGACGTTTTCAATTTCAAATGCCGAATTTGAATTATTGCCGACTTTTCGGCCCAATATCAGGGTAAGTGTTTTCTCGCGAATTTTTTTTTTTTTTTTTTTTTTTCCTCTTCAAAACGGCCCTAACGGAGTTCATTTCTTTGTAAGAGTTTGGCTACGGGAATTTATAGCTGATGGAAATTGCTGGTAACTGCTTTAAGAGATCTCTTTCTTTCTAAAAATTCGCTGAACGTAAATTAATTGCTTTATTAATTATGTTGGGCTACCGCTGCATTAGCTGATTGTCCTCGTGTGGCACAATATTCTATTAGAGGCCACTGCTTGGTCAGCTTACCTTCGCTCAGAGATTGGATTTCCATGAAGCGCATTACATAAGGATGAAAGAGGCTGCTTATGCAAACAATAAACTAGAGCCCGGATCGAAAATTCATAAGGAGAGTTCGGTCGGCTTGATAACCTGCGCACCCGTCTGTTCGTCCTGATAAGCTTTGCCGTTTGCGCGAAAGGGGTAGAGGAGATAAATACAAAACATTCATCCAGGCATTATTCTATCCGCATCATTTTCATACGCGAAATATACGTATGTATCCGCTTTTACAAGGTATTGCTACACTTGCAACAATCTGTACAAGTTGTCTGAAATGTACATGTAAGTATATCATGGCAGTACATGTAACAGTTATGGGCGCTGTTCAAGACCTGTAGGACAATTATTATTTTCGGATCAGGTTGGACTATCCGAATTGCTTGGCATACACCCCGCGGTTTAAACTTGTGTTGGAAACTGGCCGCTCAAATACGGCGATTGAATAAAGCTTGCAGCGCGTCAACTCCTTACATCATCCAAGTTTTAGAGTTCTATTCTTAGTATAAATTTTGGAGGGAATTCCATACTGTACTGTTTAGTATCGTCCGAAGAAGAAAAAAAGGAAATCGAGGCATGCAACAACTAGTATGCGAAGAACCAGGTAAATTTTGTATCACAGCCCCATTTCGACTACCAGAGCTGACTAGTTGAGTTGATTTTAGCTGAAGATTTTGGCGATTGAGAATTTTACTCTACTCGGTGTTGTGAGCACTAGCTTCGCTTAGTAAATGCAGCAAGGGTGTTAACTCTATTTGTAGCTTCAGATTCCCGTCTTGCCCCGAGCTTCATTCCCGCAGTCCCCAATTTTTTTTTTTTTTTTTTTTTTTTTTGCCAGCCGCATCGATATCTGCTGTGAAGTTGTGCAAATAGCAACAGTGGGAATAAATTCCAGTTCTAGTTTTCAGATGTTATTGATAATCTTGCAATTGAGATGCTAACATATAAACCTTGAATTTGGTGTGATCTAGCAGTGCGAGCGTTATACCTATATCTATGAGTAGTATTAATTCGGCAAGACAAAAGTAGCCTTCCTCTCCGACGGCAGAGAATGCAGTATCTCGGCACAGGTGTGTTATATCTACAAATTCTTAATATATACCCTTCTTATAATTCTAATAAACTCTTTAGAAACGTTATATTTTGAATTCCAGTTTTTATCAGTGAATTGTACATCGTCTAAAGGCAAGTGTAAGCACTATTTTTTTTTTGTTATGCAGTACATCTATGCATGCGCAATGTATATATATATAAAAGTAATTACGACTGTTGAAAATGTTTATCAACATGCGATTTAGTGGTATACTTGTTTTTTGATCCTACCATCCATCGCGTACTTCTGGGTTTGCAAATATGCCAGAACTACAAGTATCCGCGGTATTGATAATTGTGCTTAGGACCGGTAGGTGATTCCGAGCATGTACAACATTGGCCTGCATCACTCATATCAAGATTTACGAAAACAGATAGAATAATTGATGCCGATTCTTTGGGGATATAGAAAAATATGGTACGTTTGATCTAGATAACCTATATTTCTGATTAGAATTTGATAAAAGACACGACTGGAGCACCGGCGCAAGGCTCTGAAATGGAGAACATTTCCTTAAGGACAGTACTCTCAGAGAAGGCTCTAAGGACTTTAACGTAATCAGTCCTCGTCGGTCTGACCCTCGACTGGTTTTTGCTTCACGTTATCAAATATAGTAACCAGGGTTGGTGGGAGAGGATTAGGAAACGTTTCGAGGATTTTGAGAGAACCGAATTCTAGCAGTACATCGATTGACACTTTGGACGGGGCGTATCTCACTTCTCTTCTGCTCATGGCTAAAGAAAATTGACTCATAGTGATAGCACGGGGTCTGCGACATAGCGTAGAGTAATTCTAATTTGAGAAACATTGATGCATTTTCGAGCTGTATATGGAACTGGAGGTTAACTAGCATTGCAAAATGATGTCCAGAAAGGCAAGAGAATGTAGGTCGCTGTTCGATCCAGTGAACAAATTCCCCCTAAAGATCCACCATACCCGGCAACCGAAAAAGGAATAGATATCGGGTTGTGAGGTTAATTCTCAGCCATTCCTTCTCGAAAATTCTCTACCTCTTCCTTTTTCTCACACTTGGTTGTAATTTTTCCAAAATAACATCTTTCTTTATTCCTTTTTTTTTTTTTTTTTTTGGTTGCAGTGATGGTGGGGTTGGGGATTTTGTTGGTGTTTTCGGTGATGAATCCACGATATTGCTGCATCGGGCGATGGGTTATGGGAGTCGGATGTTATTTTTTTTTTCAAATTTTGTGGTATTGGGGGTGTTTACTTTGTTTTATTACGTTTGGGATGGCGTTTTAACAAAGATTATGACCTATCACCCGAATGTTCTGGATAACGTATTTCGTAATTTACTGTCCTCGTTGTCGTGAGCGGTTTACAAGCTGCGAGCGTCAGATGCTAGTTCCTTCACAATTTATTAGCCGTAGAATCTGTATTCAATTACCTCTTAGCTTTCCAGCTCTCTGAAATGTCCCATTTTTTATATTCTGAAAGCTTTATATGCTATTCATCAGCAAAGGATGCAGTAATTGCTCTCTTCATATTGGGACTGCGTAATATTTGCAGTTCATATCTTATATGCTGAGCCAGGAATTCTCAACGTTTCTCTACTCCAAGCTTTATCAGTATAGTTTGAGTTTATGTTTCTCATTTTACATGTTCAGTTTGTGGATAAACAGGTAATATACATGAATCCGAGTGATACATTATGATTTATGATTTGATTTATGATTACTCGATTGTAATAACGGCAAGATGTCTTCCTCGCTATTGCTAGTTGGGTTTATTTTAATTCTACTATACTTTTTAATTAAGCAATCGGTTCTAACTTGATGGGACTGTTGCTTCTATTGTCTGGAAGGGCAAGGTATGTTCTCCTTTCATCCTTCTCCGCACTCTTCTTCTCCATCGGCATTTCATACTGTGCTGTATCAACAATTTCAATCAAAGTTATTTTCAGGAACTTCTGGAACTCTTGCAACTGGGCATTTACTACAGAAACATTGAACTGGCGCCCAACCCTCATCGATCCTTACAATTTCTCCACCAAGCGCATGCCAACACTTTTCCTCGACTATCGCGACACGGTACTCAGTCCATTAGTTTTAGAACTCGCTCAGATTCGACACCGGCCAGATTGTGAGAAGAGCAAAATCTTCTGCAATTGAGGGATCTTTAAGCTGGAGCAAAGTTATCGTTGCTATTCATTCTCAGGTGTTTGAGGATGGCAACGCTATGTGGTTTATATAACTCCCTTGGGAGATAACGGCGGAAACCTGAATTCCGATCAGCAAATCATCCCCATTCCCCATAATGCCTAAAATAACTTTATTTAAAGGCTTTGTCACATCCCATCTCTGGTTTCCGGACTTTCGTTGTGTTCCCAATCGGCGTCCGCAAAGTTGTTTTAAAACCTTTCATTCCTGTGGTCGCTCATCATCAAGAAGTAGTCCAAAGTATAGCTATCCTTGTGCCAGTTAACCACGGGCTTGACTGCGATGTCTTATTTCTCAGTTTTGGCCTGTTTATTATAACAGTTCAGGGAGGACGACCACGGAGGCACAGTTGAATTAATGGGCGAGAATGAGGGTTCGGTTGTGCCAAGATCAGGCAATCACGGCAAAGAAGGACAGAGCGAAGTAGAGTGGTTGGTTCGTATTCTCTGGGCGGGGCAAATAAAAGAAAATAGAGAAGCAAGTAATGCAAAAAATAGGAGAGCGTCATGAGTTCCCTTTCTCATTATATAAAAGCCCAGAATGCGACAAAGAAAAGATGAAAAGTCAAAGGTGAATAACACAGGACAATGAGAGAGGACTCTCCACAGTCTCTCCGCAGTATATATCGATGAATGTTGTATGTCACTGTATAAAAATGAGTCAACTAAAATATATGATACTAACTGAAACGAGCAAGAATCGTAAAAGTTAGTAAAGAAAGGACAATGGAAAACATTCCCGAAACACTTGTCGCCTTTTCCCTAGCTTTACCATATCGTTAAGGAGATGTTGATGTACCAGATGTCTTATTCTATGAAGAATAGGCTTACAATGGCTATTTCAGATATAATTTGCAATGCATGTAGGCCAAGGCATTATACACAAGTTTTCCTGGCCTGGAATTTTTGAATTTGAAATCAGTCCTATTTCACTCCATTGGTAATTAGATTAAATTTCTAGAAGCATACTCTGGAGTCATACTTCATATCACTGTACAACTTACAGATGGAGGAGAATAGTGGCATGTAGTGATATGTTTAGTAGGGGAAGTGAGCCAGCATACCAATGACATTGTGTTAACTACAGTGGACCTTTGTTTCTTGAACACAATCAACTTCACATCTACTAATTTGCTACTTGTTTTACTTAGGAATATAAGAAAGTTTCACCTGCCCTTCACCTCAACTATAGTTTCTATATAGCTTCATAGTAACTATAGCTCTTAGTAGTAGCCTTCTAAATGCTTCTTTCTAGTTCTATAGTTGTGATTAGCTAATTTTAACATTTATATTTTGTAAATATGATATTAGCTATCCTTTTTACCTTTTAAATATGATAACTACTAACCTAAGGCTTTTATCTATCTTGAGAACTATCAAACCTCTATTATAAGTATACTTAAGTAGAGTTTATTTGGTAAATTAGTTAAGGTCAGCATTATATGTTAAAGATATATCTAGCTGATTGTGTGAAGCTAATCATCCTATAATTATAGCCTCTAAGATATATATAGGCATATTATTAAGGATTACTACTATTAGAAAGAGGAAATGGTTAAGATCAAAGACTTTATTTTTAGAATAACAGTTACACTTATATAAAAAAATAATCCCTCTATTTATATTTTTTTAGCAAAATGCTTGAAAGGTTTAAAAGGAATATTATTATTCAGTTGATATATATATAGAAAATATATACTAGATTACAGGTATTTCAATATATTAGAATCTAAATTGTCCCTTAAAATTTCCTAAATGAATAACCTTCATCTTACTAGTATAAATACTACTAGGATTACCACTTGTAAAAAATTTGAATAGGAATATTTGTAGGGGGTTATAATATCTAATTAGGGTATGATAAATGAGAATCACAATCAAACTTATATACTATTAATATTTGATTGATTTTTTAGATTTCATATGTTTCTTAGAATACAAGCACATCCTACAATCTAGTTTATGACCATTCTTTTCTTTCTTTGAAATCCTAGTAGAATAATTTCTATCATTTTTTAGTTTTTTTCATAGACATAGATTTATCTGCTACTATATATATAGTTAATAATTATTTTATACCCATTAGATGTAAAATTACTTTTCCTTTATCTAATGATTTTCCTATATCTTTCTAGTCACACTAGCTAAGAGCCTTTAAAACTACCTTTACTCTTTTAGAGATTTAATTAGCACTGGCTACTATTAGTGTATTTTTCTCCTGAATATTTTTTAATTACATTGCTATATATAATCTTAGGCTAAGGAAATAAAAAGTTTTTTGGGAAAGGATTAAGCTAGCCTAGGGGTAGAATATACTAAGGGGTAAGGGTAGGGGAGAAGGTAACTACCTAGTATAGGGTAGTAGTTTAGGTACTCCTATATATATAGTAGTTATAATATCTTATAATAGTTAATATATATAAGAGGGTATAGTTAAGGATATACTATTATCTATGATCTTTCTTCCTTACCTTTGACTTGAGTTTTCCTAGAGTACTATCTTTAAGCCTGAAGAATATATTTGCTATAATACTTAAAACTACATAGTACTAAAGTTAAAGACCCTGATAAAACCTTATTATATGAACTTATTCCTAAAAAATACTACAGGTTCCTTCCCTTATTTATAAAGAAGTTAGTAGATAAACTACTACCTGAATACTATATGATTAATAATAAGATTCCCCTGTAGGAAGTACCTATATCACTCTTTAGAAGGCTTTACAACCTATCTAAAATTTAACTATAGGCCCTCTATAACTAATAGGTAGAGAACCTTAATGTTATGAAAACTGGTAGTGGTCACATCATTGGTACCTGGATAATGCACTATGATGGAGGTTATACTTAGAATGTTAACATGTGAGTATGCTATCTCTATTCCTTCACCATTATGTTAAGTTCTCTGTAGATAATCCTCTATTACATGACCTTATAGCATGTCATGGCATAGTGTAGCTTTGCCATTAGCCCTCACTAGGCATAGGAGGTGAGCCATATAGTTACTACATAATTGGCTATTAGTATGACATGATATTGGCCTAGTCAGCTATGAGGTTATAATTAGGTGATCGGACTCATATTGTGAGAGACTATCACAAATTGGGAGTGAGGCCCAAGAGGGTAATAGGCAATCATAGTCAAATCAAGTACTATTCACATCCTATCCTTTACAGACTCTTCTATAGGTTTTAGGGATTAGGACTTGAAGGATGGTCTAGATTGTTGGAATAGTTCTTTGTATTTCTATTCCCTTAGTCATCTCTTTATCATCTCAGGTAAAGGAAGTATATTTAAGAATATATCTTTTCTAGGTCTTTATCTTTTCCTTCCTTCTTTCTTTAGTATATAACTACCTTGTCTTCTCTTCAATCACCATTGTGAAAGCCTTGAGTTATCTTCAAGCCTTAAGGAATATATTCTTTCTTCTCTCTTCACAATGAAGTCTGCCCTACACTTGTAGGGAAGATATCCTTTCTGTTGAGGTTTCGTTTAGCCAAGATATCTGAGTTCACTCAGTAACATCAGTAAAGCATGCCTGAAGTATCTTTACTGAGCCTTTATATGCTATGTAGGGTGATCTATCATACTTAATCTGTAGTAGTCTTTAGGGTAAATCAAGAAAGGGGAATATATATAACTCATTAGAGTACTGAGAGGTATTTATATATAGTAGACTAAAAAGAGTATAAGATACTAAATTTATATAGGAATAGTATTCTTATTACTATAGTGTAAGGGCAAGGATAGTCTAGTGGTATAGCTGTCCTAGTGTCATTGTATAGTAATGCATAATGTTGTGAGTCTAAATTCCACTCACACTACTCCTAAATACTATGATTTCCTAGTTGGTCATAGGTTTTGTAGTGTATTTGAATTTTCCCCAACCATATATATAAGTGTAAGCAAATATGACCAATGATTATAATAACTATATAAAGGGTTACCCTGATAGCACTTAGCAAGTTTGCTCCTATTATACAAATATGTCTTTGTCCTTAATTGGATGTACATACTCTGTCTGTATATAGTGACCGAGGGAGTACCAGATAGTATATTACTATAGTGTATACTTGAAATACTATGTATTTTACAGGTAACTGTACCAAGTGGTCTTCACAGGTACTAAGACATGTGTGGAACTTGCTGCAAGGTCAACTAGAATGTATGTCAGAACCCATAACCACCTTATCTCTAAGAGTAAGCTATAGAACCATATGATATTTGTTGTTACCACTGAGCTCTAACTAAGCAATATAAGGCTTTAACAATATAACATATATAAGATTATATATATGATAGGAGACTCATTAAGGATGTAAATACAGGTATATGTATAAGAAGCTTTGCAAGAGGGTCTTACTAAGTAAACTCAGATATCTCAACAGGTAAGTTAAAACTGCTTATATTTTCTACCTTTATTAAGGAGTCAAGAGATGATAGAAAAATTATCGACAAGAAGTAAAATATATTCTTAAGGCTTAAAGATAGTACAAGACTTAATAATGATGGGTAAAGAGAGAAGAAGAAACAAAACACATTGCTTATCTGTTCTCTCTTAAATACCTATTTCTGACTGAGTAGCTACAGAGAAACTTTACAATAGAAATGAAATGCATCCAAATATTCCATCACAATTCTCCTATTCTTTACTGATTCCTTACAAGGAGATTAGTTTCATGATTGGAGAGTCAGAGAGAGATTTGGCATGATTATTTAGGACTTTCAGAGAAGAACTCTTCTAGTCCTGCCCTTCAACAATGTGACCGATTAGCATATTATGATGAGATCAAGGTCATAACCCCTATTATCAATCATATATATCTAATCTCATATATATCATGTTGTCAACACCTCACCTCACTTAGTCAGGGCTCAGTGGTGATAACACTCATTATGTGTTTCCATGGCTCAAGAGTTGATCTTAGGTTCTAACATACATTCTAGTTGACTTGGAATAAGTTTAGCACATGTCTTTTTACCTAGGTAGACTAGTTAGTACAGTCATCTATAATACTAAACCCCCCTTAAGGCACATGGTCCCCATGTACAATAGTCAATAGGTTAGCAGAGGTTCATCACTAGAGGTGTCCTTATCATTAGGTAAGAGGATGATTAACCCCAGGTTGGAAGAAGGAGACTTACTTATGCCTGAGTGTCCTGGCACAGTACTGTACCTGACTCCTAGAGTAGTTATTATCAATGGTAATAGAAGGAATGGTTACTCAATCAGTTCCTTCTCCTTTGCTTGTGTGGTGGAGTATCCTCTGCTCTAATAGCTTGTGTTTAGCATTTAGGTGGCATAGGCGGTAGTTAACTAATTCCTTGATGCGTTCACCATTTACCAAGAGGTTTTCCTAAGGTTCCTAAGAGCCCTAATCATTAGAGTATCCTTCATATAGAATGAAGTATTAGAGTTTTGTGGACCTTCGATATAGTCTGACCTTGGAGATTTCCCTGATAAAGTAGTACTACTCCCCATCATTGATTCCTGGATTCAGGGTAGCAGTTTAAGGGAAACTGGTTGATTCTTAGTAAGGTTTAAGCTATGAGACATAGAATACTGGATGCATCTTCTAGGAGAATTAGAGTTTGAGCTTATAAGCCCTTTCCCCTATTTTTTTGAAAATCTGGAATAGACCAGTGGACTTGTAGTCCAGCTTGTGTGAAGGTCTAGGAGATAGAAGATTTCCTAACTTCAGGAGCACAAGGTTACCAGGCTTCACTGGAGGAAATTCCTAGTGATGTTTATTGTTAACGGTGCGTATCTCAAGAGGTAGAATAGCTCGGTAAAACACAAGCAGGCACGAAGCTATAAGTGTTACTGAGTAAACTCAGATATCTCAACTTATTCTTCTCAACTGACGAATGCTTTCCTACGTCTACTAAGAGATTTGGAACGAAGATAATAAGTCGCAAAGATAAGGCGAAATATATTCTTAAGACTCGAAGCTAGTCTCGAAGCTAAAGAGGAAAGGAAGGAAAGACAAAGGAGCGTCCAGGGGGGGGGGGGGAAAGTCATTTTTATTTTAT
>JABYPW010001274.1:0-16485 GCA_016880775.1 Phymatotrichopsis omnivora
CTCCAAAAGTCCCAAACACAAAAGCTCCACATCTAAGCCCACTTCCCCAGCACCCCCATAGCGATCATACCCGTCACCAAACTTGCAATCCCTACCACAGTCTTTACAGCCCCCGCCCTCTTCATATCTCCCCACAACCAATCAGTCGCCCACATCTCCACCAATCCCACCCACACTAGAATTCCAGCACTCAGCGCATCTAGTGTTCCGAGGGTAACCAGCGTGGTCTTGTCATTGCCGTTAAACTTATTTCTAACACCGATACCAATGGCCATTCCGAAGGGAGTAATGAATGCGAATGCTGCCGCCATGGCAAGTTTTGTGGCCGTGGATGCGGAAACAAGGGCGGTGATACGGGAGCCGAGAGCGAGACCTTCGAACATTTGGTGAAAGACGATGACGATGAAAAGTGTGGTAAAGCCCGAATCTCCGGCGACGACAAGGGTTATGCCGATCACTATCTCCATCAGTCAATCTTCCTTTTCTCTCAAAAAGAAATAATTACAAGTAATGTACTTACGAACAGAATGGAAGATAATTCCCATTTCCATAATCGCAACACTCAACTTATCATCCGTACTCTCGATACCATGACTTCCGCATCCCCCACCTGGAGCAACCTGGTTTTGCTGGTTTGGGGTCTTGCCAACACAATCCTCAACGCTATTCGGCATGGCATGGACTTTTGCCCTCCGCGCCTCAACAAATCGATGTCCCAGATAGTCCACCAAGAAAGCGGCGAACGCGCCGCCCATAGCAATTGCTGTTACCGTAGCTTCGTATTTCAACTCGCCCACACACGGGCTATCGAATAACAACTGAGCATGTGTGAGGAGATGGACGTATGCGGTGGCAATAATAACACCGGTCCCGAATTGTTTAATAACAACAAACGCTAATGAATTTTTCTTCGTATTCGTAAGTTTTTTCAAAAAAATAGGTCCAAATACTGAAAGCGATGAGGTTGCAAGGACTGTGAAAAGTGCTCCTATACGGAGAGGAATGTTGTAGTCTCGCGTTTGCTTTCCGCACCCGCTGGCGGACGCTGATTGGGATTCAGATTCGGCGCCGCCGGTACAGTGTTCGACACCAGCGTGGAAGTGGCAGTTTTGGGTTTCGGGCGAGGAAAAGGAGGAGGGCGAAGAGGACGAAGTGAGAGAAGCCGAGAGACCTTCAATGAGGACGTCTTCACCGGAGGGTGTTAGACAGTACCTATAGGCTGTCAGGGTGAAACATATAAATTGTATAGACCGCAACTTATAACCGCAACTTTGGAGGAAAGGGATTACTTACACTGATTTCTCTCCGTTCTCACGGCAATCTGTATACGCTGTCGGAAGAGCCTGATCGCTGGCCGTAGCCGTTGTTACAACGACTTCTTCACCTACTGGGAGAGGCATACAGTATCTACACTCGTTCAGTTACTATTTCTCGTATTTATTTATTTATTTATTTATTTTCCCGGGCGCAATGCGAAAAGTACTCACTGAACAAGTCCGTGCATATGACAATCATCCAAAGCCGTTACCTCTGGAATTGCTGTAGCAGATGTAGAGTTACTGGCTGTAGTTTGTGGAGGAATTTGTGTTGCGATCGCAGCGCTGCTGGATGGTACTCGTGTGCTCACGGCGCTCTCGGTGCCGTCGGGGCCTACACAATATCTGATTCCGTGTCAATTCAGTTGCGGAAAGTACAAGACAGGTCGCAGTCGTACAGACAAAAGAACTATTTAAATTATCGAATATCCGAGTGCCCGATATTGCGAGGAGAAATAACAATAATAATTGGGGGAGAAACTTACTCGACATCCCCGTGAAAATGGCAATCTGTCAACTCATCTGTACTCTGCGAAAGCACGGTCCCCAGCAGACAGCATCCAAGAAGGAATGCCCTCGAAATATTATTTGGCACCATCTTCTCAAAACACTTCCTCTCCTTCTCCGCGAGTTATCTATGGCGATTTTTTTAGAGTAGGAATGGGATTGAAAACCGAAAGTGGATTTGAATCTTTTTCAAAGCGGCAAAGCCCACCTTGCTAGGATTTTTTTTTTTTTTTTTTCTCGTCGTCGTTCGCCCCGTATGCTAGACGGTATAGGTAGCAGTATCAAGCCAGGCCTACGTGAAAGAAACAGTCAAAATCCCACAGTAACAACGCGCGGACAGATGTATTCCGGTGGAGGCTGGATATATATGTATAAGTAGCGATCTGGCTTCTGTCGTTTCGCTCTGTCCACGGAATAGAATTTTCTGCTCGTTCGCCGCGCCGTGTCCCCTTTTGCCCCGCCCGAAGTGAGTTTTGCCGAGCGCCGCTGTAGAGGACATTCTTGGGATACGCTATCGAATTACTTCACTACTGCAAATCGATGAGCGTAAAGTCCCCCCAGCGACCTTTGCGGTGCAAAGTGAGCGAAAGCTTACGGTGAGGGGCAACCACCAGGGTGTGCCGAGCAACGAGTCCAAGGAAAGGAGGGTGTATGCATAGTCTTGCCGAGAAACGAGCCCAAAGGAAAGGAGCGTGTATGTATGTGTGTATGTATGTATGTATGTATGTGCGTATGTACGGTCTCCTCGCTGGTCGGGGCAGGTGCCTTCTTTGGAGTTCCTCCCCTCTCTCGACAGCGAAGGCCTTGTCGACATTCGCGAATAGTAAGCGGTTGCCCCCTCGCAAGGCGATGAACGGGGTGGATAGGAGGCATAAGCAGATCACGAGTTTTACCAAAAATCCACCTCTCGCTGCAGGTCTTGATCTTTGGTCCTCGCTCGATACCGCTGGCAGAAGGACATGTGGGGATTTAACCTTCTTGGCTTTCTCGAACATCCCTCTGTGTACCTTGGTCGTTAACTGCTGCTTGGTCGTTAACCACTGCTTGGTCGTTGTGGAAGGCGGGGTCCGGGAAAGCCAATTAAGTTGCGGCTGTTTGTTGCGGTAGCCACCAAGGTGTCCGCGATAGCGTGCCCGAAGTTAGCTGAGCTTGTCGCAAATTCCTAACCCATTTTCAAAACCTGATTAACAATCTCGTAGTTCTGCACGCAATTTCGGGGAAATGGAAGAAACCCGGCCAAAATGCTTACCCGTAAAAAGGAAAAGATCTTTTCGAAATGCTGTTTTCGCCGAGTGATCCCCTGTGAAAATTGACCAAGTACCATTGGAGCCATTGGCAGCGAGGAAATCCCAGAATTCTGCTATCGAGTGGTGGCTATATAACGTAGGAAACGCTTGCCTACGAAGATCAGCCGCGCGCACGGGTGGGCGTTGTCTCTTTTAATCTCGCAATACATAGCCGCCAGCTGAAGTTCACATGGCTGAGTCATGGTTATCGTTCAGTTGAGAGTTCATCCAGCTGATCGTGTCATTATATAATATGCCGTTCGGTTGGAAGCGTAGAGAATGAGGCAAGCGGAAGAGCATCGACGCAGCGAAAATTGCCTACTGTTGAACAGATGAATTGCGATCAGGATGCACTTTAGAAAAGAAAATGCGAACAATCGGGTATTTATCGCCTGAATCTCCGCCGCGCACGTGAGGCATTTTTGGTCGAACCTGCAGAGGATCCGTACGTATCTCCTGCATATGTTATGCAGAGCCTCGCATTCAAGTCTGAGACATTCTATCTTGTTTACTCAAATCTTTTGCGTCTTCCCACTTATATAACATTCGTATTCGTCAAGTAAAGAACGCCTCTTTCAACTCAGGTTTTCTATACCCTTTCTCATACGTTAGCACAGTCTTGACTGGGGAACTGTCTACCGCTGTTTTCTTCACTTCTCTCTCGAGGACATGCCAAATCAATCCCACGGCAGCCGCGAACGATTATTTCGATGGCTACCGACTGCGCTGCGGAAATGCTTCAATTGATGGCGGGATAAGTGCTTCAATTTTCCACTTTTCAGGATTGAAAACATCAAGTACTCCAGAAAGGTCATTTGGTGAACCCCCCCTCTCTCCCTCCTTCCCCCTCCCCTCCGGGCCAAATTTCTATAGGTATGTTTTTTTTTTTTTTTTTTGAAAGACTGTTAAAGGGAGGCACCCGTCAGCCACTAGTTTGCCAATCACCGACCAAAGTGGTAGATCCAACGCCTTCAAGCTGCGCTTCTATTCAGGTTCGGAATCGAACTTCCGAACTTGTTCTCTTTTAAATTCACCATCCTTCGCCTCCAAACAAAGGCCACTTTATCGATAATGGTGAGTAAGGCTTCTCGGTTAAAATTTGGACAAGTTGTACTTTTAATTCTCTCTCTTTTCCTTTTCTTCTTTCTCTCCATTTTCTTTACTTTGTTTTCTTCAATTTCTTCTTTTTTCTCCACAACACGGAGCTTATATCGGAGGGTTAGCTTACGGAGTGTTTCGTGTATAAATTCGTAGGATCACGAAGTTTGAAAATATCAGACGTCACAGACTATCACTCGTTATGGTTCACTCCAGCGACTAACTTTATTTTGCTTAATTTCTTCGGCGACTGTTCAAACTCATCGCGAAGAAGATGCTAAAACTCAGTGCATTACAAATTCTCGAATTGAAGATATTTGAAGGATGTCCGATATAGGCATTAGCTGTGAAAGGCACCTCTCCGCCGAGTACTTATTGACGACTATTTTTTTCACTTGAGTTTAAGGTCCCCTCCTCCTTGCTTAAAAATAAGCCGCAATGGCCCCACGGATCTTGGGTGTGCGGACGTAAACTACCGGATTTTTCTAGGAGTGTACTACTAACTTAGGCGAGTTTCTGCATCGTTGCCGTAGGGGTTACTGTGGCCATAGAGTTTAAACATACGACACGATGCATAAGGCTTTACAGGATTGATGGGAAATTACCTGGGAATATGGCTGGTTATGCTCGCATGTGGGCATCTCTGCGCCTTGCCGGGAAGGAAAAATTGGAGGTGGATTTTACGGATCGGCGCTGGATCAGGTAGGTACTGCCGAGGGAGATTCGTGTTGTAAAAGCATGTTCATCTATCTGAAGCATAATCGTTTGAGGGCGAATATAGCTCCGGAATGATTTGAATCTTGAGGTTTTTACGACGTTTTTATTCTGCAACATACATGTACCCACTCTCTTTTGTTTAAGATCGATTTGTGGCGACGCGTGACATGGCAACTCGATCTTCAAGTTCATCTTGCGAAAGGATAGTAACGCCATTTGAATTGGAAGCGGGACTTCAATAAACCTGGCGACATGATTAAATACGATAATAAACATGACGTGGCGATTATATTTCTCGATTGAATTGTGAACAAATTGCGTGGTTTGCGCGGTAGGTTCGAGATCATATTACATGTAGATATAAAATGGGCCGCCCGGACCATGGATGTAATGAACACGCCGGCGCTTGGCCCCGAGGGAGGAGAGAGCTTTTCCGAGTGTGAGCAAGAGCTATGTACTAGGTATGGGAAAAAAGTGATCGCAATCTGATAAAATTTGATAAAAAAAAGTATGGTAGAGCGCCCATTGATGCAGGGCTGCTCTGCTCCTATTAGCGCTTTTCCCGCTCGTTATTATGAGGAAAAAAGTGATCGCAACCCTATCCTATTGGGCTGATCTTGCACCCACATAGAACGATTGGATCAGAAAGAGTTGTGATTTACCCTCACACCCAAGTACATGATTTTTCTTTCTTTCTTTCCCTTTTTCTTTTTTTTTTTTTCTTTTTCTTTTTCATTATATAAGCAGTTGTGGCGCATACGAAGTGGTTTCGCCTAAATTTGGTCGGCGCCGTGATACATGAACCGCGCACGCATCGAAGAGCCTAGGTATCGAAGAGTTATCGAATCGATACATCTTCGACAACAAATTGCGGGACGTGGAGATGGACTACCTGGCTACGAGTGATTGGCAGTGAAAATCCTTGAGCACAAAAGCCGTCACTTATTTTCGCCATGTTTTGTTTGAAAAATTCTTCACAAACGAGCTTCCTGGAACGTTAAGGCGGTCGCGACTAGGAAAATACTCATCAAGGAGGTGAGGCTATGTATGCACGGAAATGCGTTTGAATTTTGCACCATCCGGAGTATCCCAAGAGTAGAGTACATGTACTAGTACAGTCCGCAAGCAGGGATCGATATTTGGGGGAGGACGTCAGATGCCCCAAGGGTTTTTTTATGGTGCCGCACGTTGGTATCAACGGAAAAAATTTATCGCGGCCGGTAGAACATTTAATGCTAATCCTCGAGTGGAATTTATCGAGAAAGTGCAGTGCAGAGTCAGAAGGTGATCGCCAAAGATGTGTACTTTACATAACTAAGGGTTGATTGCCATCCGTTCTGCGAAACGACTACCTTACATACAACGGCCTCGAATTTTTCACCACCAAACATGTCTCGCATGAACCCACGTCTGTGCGTTCGCAATACACGGAAAATCGGCTTGTGCTTACTTATGCCTAGAATTTACTTAATATGTAAGAGAAAATAGTATATATACCTCCCTCGCGATTGCTCTCCCGATGGTGGTTGGAAGGGAATTTTGTCCAAGCAATGGACGCGTAATGCTCGTCGCGCGCAATCGCGGTTCTCACGGCGAGATCTTGCATCATAACTTGAAACGTTGGATGGTTCAGCGGGCTATATGTTTGTAATTTCAAGTTAACTTGGTCTTTGAAATTTCAGAAAGCATGTATACAATTGTGAAGATTTGCCTTTTGAATTTTAAGCGGATATGTATCGCCGTCATTAGGATATCTAGATTTTTGTTCGATGCGAGGGAGACGTTGATACTGTTCGCTTCTGGGGTATGTCCCTGTCGTTTACGGTGCCCTGCGGATGACGATTTCGCCCAGATGCTTGGATTTCTAACAACCATGCACTTTCGCTAATTTGGCGGCAACTTGGGGGGCGAATGCCGACAGCCACAACACCAAGTCAAGCGTGGAGAAGTAGTCTGTTCTTTGCCCATGCCGTATGTGCCTGAGAGCATGCCTAGTAGAGCTTCACCCACATGTGCTCAAGGCCTTTGCTCTGCATGCCTCAGACGCAAGGCGCACTCATTTGACGCTTAAATGGCGATGCTATATATCCCTCCGATTATCCGGATGAATAGAGTGAAAGGAAAGCTCATATTGCCGTTGTACCCTCCTCATCGCGTTGGAAGAAAACCCGTATGCGGTCTCATCGTTGGTTTTTTTTTTTTGTGGATATTGAAGCAGAAGCAATCGTTAGGGAGGTCCGAGGGCAGCAGGAATGTCGGTTACAGCAGCAGATCATTCTCGCAATCCATCGATGAGCTCCGGCTCGCGTACCTCTGCGAACCCCGAAAACGACGACCGAACCGTTACCTCCGATACCTCGTTAGCTGGCTCCTGCGAGAAGCTCGCTTTTGAGGATCCCAGATGCCAGGGAAAGGCCGAAAGCGTGCTGGGGCTTGGAGTAGAAGCTCATGACCACCGCGATCGTGGGAAGAGACCGAGGAAGCCAGACTCCAGATTCTACTCCGGGAGAAACCCGGTACCGAAGATTGAGTCGCTGTGGGATCTGTTTCCGGATAGGACCACTGTATCTGAGACCAGGGAGGAAACGGAGAGGAAGCGGAAGATAGAGGAGCATAGCGAGGTGGTGTCGGACCCTATTACCGGGAAAGAGTATGAGATTTTCTGCTAGTTTAAATTTTCCATTTTCAAGCTAACCGAAGATTTCTGTGGAAAAAAGGGTCAAAGTTTGCGATGCCAGGTATGTGCCGCCGGTCGAGATTGAGAAAACTAGGCCAAACACCTATCCACCGATTTACTGGATTTATTATATGGAAGAGGTTTGTCGCTCGACCAATATTCAATGCGGGGCAACTTAGCATGTTTTAACATCTGTCAGGTTCGAGGAATTACTGTCAAGTACATTTGTTTTGTTATTATTTGTTTCGTTACCATTAATGGCGTCTTTGGCCTGCCGCATTCAATCTCCATATTTCTCGCAGTTGGTGGCGGAGTTACTTGGTGGAGGAAAATCGAAAGCGCCTGGGCGGGCATTATTCATCAAGTTCAATCAGACAGCGGAAAACAAGTTAAAAACAAATCCCCTCCGGATATCAAAGCAAAAGTCGTGAACTAATTTTGAATAGAGGATGGTTATGGACGGTCCTGAGGGCAACGAATCAGTGGAATGGCTAAACGGAATCATTGCCAATCTTTGGCCGCAAGTTAACGCCGATATTTTTACCTCTGCGGTTGATCTCATCGAGGATATTATGCAAGCTTCCATCCCATCGATTGTTAGTCAAGTCAAAATCTCGAATATCGGGCAAGGAACAACGCCAATAAGGATCTTGTCCATGAGATGGCTCAACGAAGATCGGGAAAATCAGCGAGTGCCTTCCGGAGGAGCCATAAAGTTGAATGAACAAGAGGAAGTAGGGGAATGGGTCAGCTTGGAAGTGGCATTTTCGTACAGAGCTAAACCGAGCAGTGCAAAAGCCGCCAGTAAGGCAAAGAATGCTCATTTGCTGCTCCATATGAGCCTGGGGCTTGGAGGGGTTCTGGGTGCTCTGATACGTTAGTCATTTGATACATTGAAGTTCTCTCACGCGAAGAATGTGGGTTCTGACAGAGATACAGCGGTTTGGGTCGAGCTTCGAGGAATTACCGGAATCTGTAGGGACCTCTAAATATTTGGTCATTTACTGAGATCGCGGCTAACGTTCTTTGCAGGCAGATTGAAAGTTCAGCTCATCCCCGACCCTCCTTTTATAAAACTTACCACCTTCTCACTCATGGGAATGCCGAAAATCGACATTGCCGCGGTTCCGCTAAACCAGAAGTTTGTGGACGTGATGAACCTTCCGGTAATCAGCGATTTTGTCCATTCTTCGATACGTACGGCTGCCAGAGAATTTGTTGCGCCATCAAATTTCACCCTTGATATGTCAAAAATTCTTGTAGGCGACGACACCAAAAAAGAACTCTCGACAGTCGGTGTGCTGGTCGTTCATATCCATTCCGCAGAAGAAGTCATGGCTTCGGATCTCAATGGGAAAAGCGATTGTTACGTTACGTTATCTTACACAAAATTCGCTAAGCCGCTTTGGTCTACGAGGATTATTTTTGAAGATTTGAACCCTGTGTGGGATGAGACGGCGGTAGTTTTGGTAAATGCGGACGAAGTCAAAGCAGGTGAAAAGCTTAGTGTGGATTTATGGGACTCTGATAGGTTCACGGCGGATGATATCCTAGGTCATACAGAAGTGGATATTACCATGTTAATCAGGAATAGAGGAAAGAAATTCGACCGACGGGATAAGTTGATGGGGGTGAAGAGTGGACAGGTTATGCCGGGAAGAATTAACTGGTCTGTTACGTTCTGGGGGAAGTCGGAGTTAAACCGGGAATTGGCGACGGATGGCTCAGATGAGAGGTTGCCTAAAACTCTCCAAGTACGTATTCCCCCCCTCCAATATGTGTTTTGACTGTTCGATAAAGGGCAGATATTAACTACATAGCTAGTATATGCCCGAATTTAAATCACCCGTCAGAAAGGTTGACACTAAGAGCGAGGCTCGTGTTGCCTACACACCTCCCGATCCTCGGCTCCCTTCCGGCATACTATCCATCCAGATCCACAACATAGTTGGCCTCGAGCGCCAGCAAATTGGCCGCACAAAAAGCACAACCTCCAACCGCAAAACCCAGGTTCAATGCCCCGAAGAGGAGGAAAGCGAGGACCTGCCCTCCGCATACTGTTCTATCATCCTAGACTATCAAAAAATCTACAAAACCCGTATCAAGCCAATGACCAGTAAACCGTTTTTCAACGCCGGTACGGAACGCTTCATTGGCGACTGGACGAAATCTTCGGTTCTGGTGGTGGTTAAAGACCAGCGGATGCGAGAAATAGATCCGATTCTGGGGGTCGTTGAATTTAAGTTAGTTGAAGTACTGCAGAATGCAAGTATGATATCGAGGTTTTATCCTCTGCAGGGTGGTGTGGGATGTGGGAAGATTAGGATTTCTTTGCTTTTTAGAGCTATTGAGGCGCGGTTGCCGAGGGGGGTGACGGGTGGAGATACGGGAGAAGTGGAGATTGTTGGAGGTGTTGTTAAGGCTGGAGGTATTAACGATGAGGAAGTAAAAGGAGCGGATTGTTTGATATTTAAAACACCGCTCGGGAAAAAGGAAGCTAAGAAGAGCGCAGATGGAAATGGTTGGGTAATAGGAGGAAGGGAGAATATTAGTCTATTGGGCGTGCGATATCGATATTCCGAAAAAGTTGTCGTTGAATTCAGGCGAGAGGGAAGGGTGAGACGAGGCAAAGGAATTGCTGTTTCCGTGCTATGGCTGAAGGATATTGTCGACGCTGAAGAGGTAGAAGTTAAGCTACCTGTTTTCAAGAATGATGACGCAAAGACGAAGGCTCTGCAGAACTGTATGAGCAATCGCGAGGACTCGGTAGGACACATTACGTTCAAAGTGAAGTTTCGACGAGGCCTCGGTGCATCGCATGCAAAGATCGCGGAAGAGGATAGGGACTTTGCCGATGTCATAGAAGCCGCTCAATGTTTGGGAAGCGTCATCGGCGAAACGTTCCATGTCGAAAGCGAGGACGAAATCTCTTCAGACGAAGAAACAAGCTCGCAAACACAACATACGCAACAACGACGCCAGAAATCCACATCCATCTCGCGGCTGCGATCTAAATCCAACAACTCCGCTCCCCCGGAGGCCAATCCTCAAAATGATGTCGCAAATATCTCGGAAGATGAAGAAACTTCTCTGGATCCAGAATATAGGGAAGAGGGACTAGGGTGTGGTCCAAGTAATCCACTCCAAGGTTTGAAGAGAAAGTTTTCTGAGAAAAGGGAGTTACAGAAAGAGTTACATCGGCGGGAACGAGGGATAATGCAATGGAAGGGGGCACGGACGTTAGCGTGGATGGGGAAGGGTGTGAGGAATAAAGGAAGGAATCTGAAGGGGAAGTTTAACCTAGAGCCGAGAATGGGGGGCGTTGAAAGTGAGGTTAGGTGATTTATGCTAATTTCTGTTTTGGTTGTATTTTGTGAGCGGTTTTGGCGTACTTTGGGATTTTTGGGATTTTTGGGGCAATGTATGCGGAGAGGATTGAGTTATTTGGATTTTGCGGACTGTCGGCATAACATTCCTTCCGTGACTTATTAATTTTTGTTTAGTGAATGATGTCTCGGGGTTTCTGGAACATATTATGGAGTTGTAATTATTGTACTTTTAACATTTTAGTTTTATTTTCATTTTTGGGCATTCAGTTTGTTTTCTTCATCTGCCTTATCTTGGTATTCAATCTTTTTTTTGGCGGTTAGTTGTTATTATCGTTTCATCTACGGATTTACAGTTGCCCCCGCATTTCTGTTACTTTGCTTTGCTTTGTGATGTTTCAAATCTTTTCAATATTGCCGTCTTAATAATTTTTTTTTTTAATCCAAATTGGCGCAAGGCACAATCATCAGTCATCACTCGATCAGAGAGTTTACCTTAACCTCGCGGCGGTGCACGGGCCGTCCGCGAGAAGGTTGATCGTGGGGATGGAGGGGCGGCTTGAAAGCTTCACAGGTTCGCTTGCTCTCTCTTCTTCACCACTTCCTCAACATAACCTTTTTTTTCTTTCATTTAATATAAAAGCGTTAAACCCGTGAAATCTGAAAAAAAAAAAAAAAAACGAAAACAAACAAACAAACAAACAAATTAAAAAGTATTTTAACCTCCTTTGATTGTCTCGTTAGTTCGGTTTCTCCAATTGAAGGGCAACCGCTTCGATAATAAGGTTTGCTCTGTCATATCGAAGGTTTGAATTGCTAACGGGACCTTATCCAAAGGTACGGGATATCTTCAGCAGAAGCGATTCATTTCGCTACCGGTAAGTCGGTGGCTCGTGTCGCTACTGCTGTTTACTCACAACGGAACCATCTAGGATTTGACGGCCTGCTTCCAGAGGGAACGGGGCTGCCTTGCAGCTACATCAAATGACACCTGAAATGGCTGCATTGGACGATGACGAGCTGGAGATCCTGCTGTCTAATCGCACCAAGTCAATTGTCCGCTCTGTTCGTGCAGGTTCTGGAGAATTTCCCGGCCTCGGACCCAATCGAACTGTAGGAAATAAAGAAATCACATTCACTTTTCATGATGCAGAGGGAGGTAAACCTGATTCCGATAGGGTGATGGATACACGTGAGTACAGTGAAGAATACAATGGTCTCTCGGATGAACAGTTGCACGATGTGTGGTCGGTTCGGTCCGGCAGCATCGACTTCGGTGAACCGTCTCAGCAGGCAGTTCAGCTTCAGGAGAAAGTGAAAAGAAAATCGGCCTTCGAAGAGTGGACTGAAGCTGCGATTGCTAGCTCTAGAAGCAATTACGGAAGCAACGATATGAATTCTGGAACTCATCTTGCAGTTGTTGGAGGCGTTTCTAGATTATCCGATAAACTTCGTCTTCGCTCAGTTTCGTATTGTGGACACATCCAGTCTGAGGCACAAAAAATGCGCAAGCAAAGCTCTATTTCACCTGTTATCACTGATGCTGATAATTACGATAGTGAAGGGAAAGCTAAGGAGGCAGCCTGCGATGTGAAGATCTCTGGTATTCCACGTATGAGGACTACTAAGCGTACTTCGTCGGACAACCTCCGACTTATGTCGCCTTACGCCGAAAAAAAGGCTACTACTAAATGTGGTGCCGAGGTGAGAAGTGCTTCTGGATCGTTCGTGGATCGTTTGTGGAAGTATTAGGACCTGCTAACAAAGAACTTAAGGTGCCTGCCAATACTCTGAATCAGAGTGAAGTGAATCTTTTTCTTTCCCCTGCTCAATCTCCGTTTCCGCCGCTTGTGTCTCCCCCGCCGGTGACGAAACACAACCCTTATGAGGTTCATACGGAAGGAGAGGACCTTTTCGAGCTCTCGGACGACGAAGTGGAATCTGTTCTGGGGAGAATTAGGTTTGAATCGCCGGACGAGGGGCGGAAGAGTCCATATCTACCTCCCATCTGGCTTCCGGAGGAATATAGAGGTTCTGCGGCGGAAATCCTTAAGGAGGAAAAGGTCGAACCCAAGGAGTCACTACCTACCACACAATACTCACACCAGCTTCAACAACAGCAGGTTTTCCGTGTTTCGCCGGAACCCCAGGTCATAAAACCTCTTGTATGTTACTCGCGTCAGCAAGTTCAACAGCGAGCCATTCGCGTTCCACCAGAACGCAAGGCAATGCAACCCCTAGTGCATGAGTCTGGCCAGCAACCACAAGATCGGAGGGCCGCTCATATTCCACCGGAGTTCAAGACATTGAAATCTCAGGCTCCTTATCCACACCAGCAACTTCAACAACAACAACAATCTGTTCCTGTTCCACCCAAACTCAAGATTTCACAGCTCGTGGCTCGTTTCGCGCAACGTCAACCACAACAAGCTGGTTCAATTCCTCCCAAAATCAGGAAACCAATGGTAAAGCCCACTACCTATAAGGATAGCGAGGATGTATTTGCAGATTATGAGGGACTCTTTGAAGATAACAAGCTTAAGGAGGAAGAGGAATGGGTTCATTCGCAGTTGCCCCCCACAAGAGTTCTAAAGAGGTTCAGAGCCAAGAGAGGGCTTTCGCTGTTAAGCCCTCGAGGTGCTCATCCTGTCTCGCAGCAGGTGAAGCAGGAACAGGTGCAATGGCGTCGACTTCCCCAAGGTGAGATTTCTGACGCTTCCTTTCCGGGCATTCCATTCAACAATGAGCTCATCAGGGAAGTTACTCTGGAAAATCTGCCTTATAGAATCCCTCTCAAGGCGATTTTGCCGAAGATTCGTGGAGGACAAATTGACAGTGCAATGTACCAGGCGGATCTTCGCAAGGTCAGCATCCTTTTTGTGGAACCGAAAGCAGCGACCCTATTCTACATGCACGTTAAGAAGTATGGAATCTCGTTTTTGGACCCTACTACCGGGAAAGATCTTCCAGCTACCGTGCTACCACTCTCTTATGCAGCGAATCAAGCACCTATTGACCTGCAAAAGCAATATGCCATTAAGAACTTTCATGGCTCACGGTGCCTTGTTCTCCGCCACATCCCTGACTCAATTGGCATGAGAGAATTTTTGGCGGATGTCCACCAGCTTCGTCTTCCTACAACCGATATCGCCACGTTTGAATTGCAGGCAATTGAGAGGGTCCAATACGTTGACCCTCAGGAAATTGAATGGTGGCCTTTTACTACTGCTGGAAACAAAATTACCGAAGATAGTAACAAGAGGTTTGTCCCTAAACGCACCAGTGGCGTTACGATCACTATCCGGTTTTTCTCCATCGCGTTGGCTTTTAAAGCAATAAGGGAGTTCCAAAACAACCCGAAATACTTGGGGGTTGAAATTGGGTATGCCACTGACCCATGCGCTCAGCCGATGGGAATTCCGCAAAATATTCCATTTTCCCACTTGAGCAATGGTGTCTCGTCGTCTGGAAATACCAGATTGAAAGGTATTGCTTCGAGTATGGCACCGGAACGTGTGCGGCATCCTATGCCTCGGGCTAGGTACACCAGCTCACTTTATGAGCTTCCCAAGCTCACTGGTACCGATAACAAGGTTAAAGATAAGGCCTCATCCAGTACGCTTGCATCTTCGGGAGGTCACCAGAGACGCTACGTCTGGCTTAACTCTCTCCCGAACGGTATTACCCCAGCGGAAATCTTGAAATATGTTTACTGTGGCGCTATCGATTTCATTCAAGTATTTCCAGCAACTAAATCCTACTACGGTGCGGAGGCTTTGGTCCACTTTGTGTACGTGTCTTCCGCGAGTAAGTACTATGACTTCGTTTCAATCAAGGGCCTTGATATTCAAGGGTGCAAGGTCAAGATCTTCCGCCAGCACCCCCCGAAATTTTGGTCTATTATCCAATGGGATCTTGGTACAAAGAGAGATACACTTCCCGTGGGGGCGACCCGTTGCATCAGACTTCTCTACGTTACGAAGTCTATCACTCAGAATCAGCTGACGCAGCATATTTACATCCTTATGGGATTTCCAATCCAGTTTGAGGCTTTCATTTCGGAGGAGAGATCGGCTACAAGACATGATATTACCATTCGGTTTTTATGTATTAAGGCTGCCGTGAAGGTTTTCCATAAGTTGAAGGGCGATGAGAGGTATGGGAATATAGCTATTGAGTTTCTCTCGGATCCTTGTGATGTGAGGGCTCCGTGGGGGGGGCCGAGGTAGAGTTTGTTCGATGGAAATATAGTACGGTTTTTAAGGAGCTGAATGAGGGGGTCGGATACTTTTCTTTTTTTTCTCTCTTTTTTTTCTTGTCTTTCTTGTGGGATTGTTTGAGAGAAGCATGGCATGTGAGACTTTGGACGCTCGAAATGTTGATTTGGGGTTTGGATTCAGGTCCAAAATCTCGACGAGAAAGATTTTGGAGAATTCCAGTTTCTGCTCTTGCACTTGCTTGAAAACCTCTCAATTACTGATTGACACCTAATCATTTCTTTTTTTTTTTCCTACACACTTTTGCTATTCCTTATCATGTCAATTTTCAGTTACGTCTTTTTCCTCTCTTCCAGTCCTTTACCATTTTCTTGTTTGTCTTTCTTATCTTTTTAGTTTTTTGATGGCAATACTCAGCCTTCCTTCGACTTTATTTTCGTTGATGGCTAATTTTTTTTTATAATTCTAACCTACATATGGGTAATAAACTCCCACCGATCCGGTGGCATGTCCATCGGATCAATTGTTTTTGTGCGTGTGGGCAAATAGATACACGTGCGTATGGCCTAGGATCTGGCCTTTGCTACCTGCTTAGCTCCTGTAATTTTACTTCCAACTCCCAGGGAAGGGAATTCGTAGAGTTGTGTGAGGGGTGTTAGTTTAGTAATAATTTTTTTTTTTTGCCCCTTCGCTTTGTGTATCGTTGGGGGCCTTGTGTTGCTAGTTGTGAATCTTCAAGCATCGCTTTTGAGGAGCCTCGGAGGGGGGGGGTTGTTCTGGAGTGAATTTGGGATTTTTTGGGAGGACTTGTTGAAAATAATTTAATGTCTTCTGCATCCTGGGTTGGGTTGTTCAAATATCGAGTGATTAATCATGATTTGAGGTACTTAAAGTTTAGCCTGCGACAGACTCTCCAGTACATCCCAGTCGGGTAGGATTTCTGTGCTTAGGTAACTGGATCGAATCAAGTTTTGAAACGGTAACTTGCGCAAATTCGTGGCATTATGGAGGAGGCCATCGTTTCCAACGTTGCAAGTCACGAAAGGATAACTGAGAGGTGTACATTTACATGTACAAAATAAAAAGCCATTCACTTGTTAATAACAGTTCGGCGGTCGTCGCCTAACCTGCGATGCTCAGGGGAAATGTCCTCGAGTTACCGCAAAGTGCTTGGGGTGGACAAGATTGTCTGCGGTTAATGCTTGCCGGTACGATATATATGGACAAAAGTGTGCCCCGGAGGTGGTCTCCGATGGTTTATGTATATATGGATGGATATCGGAAAACACGTGCAATATACCTTGCACATGGACCTTTTACATGTATATGCCTATCCAACGC
>JABYPW010001275.1:0-16481 GCA_016880775.1 Phymatotrichopsis omnivora
CTAATACTCCTATGTATGTGACTATATCTTTGCTCTTAATCAAGTGTACATACCCTATCCATATAATACTGACCAAAGGAATCAAATTTCTGCTACCTCTATTTTTTTATTTTATTTTTAGCTGATGAATGTACATCCTAACACTCTTATGTAAATGACTATATCTTTGCTCTTAATTGAGTGTACATGCCCTATCTATATAATAGTGACTGAAGGAATTAAATTTCTACTACCTCTATTTTTTTTTTTTTTTTTTTTTTTAGCCATATAAAGGTTACCCTGATAGTACTTAGTCAATAGCCATATAAAGGTTACCCTAATAGTACTTAGTGAGTATTGCTCCTACGTATATGACTATGGCCTTACTCTTAATTAAGTGTACCTGGCCTGTCTATATAATAGTGACTGAGAGAACATAATAGTAGGTACTTAGTGAATAGGGGGGAGGATTATCTAGTGGTATAGCTATCCTATTATCATTGTACTGTAGTACAATGTTGTAGGTTCCAATCCTGCTTGGACTACTTCTTAATACTATGATTTCCGAGTCAGTCATAGGTTTTATAGTGTAAGCAAGTTTTCCCTCACTATATATGGTTCCCTAATTACTGGTGAGTCTATGTAAGTAAATGCAACTGATAAGTATAATATCTGCATAAAGGTTACCCTGATGGTACTTAGCGAATAAAGGTATATACCTGATGCTCCTATATATATGACTATGTCTTTGCTCTAAATTGAGTATATATGCCCTGTCTATTCAATAGTGACTGAAGGAATCCAAATGAGGGCACTTAGTAGATAAAGGTATATTGTAATGCTCCTTTGTATATAACTATGTCTTTGCTCTTAATTGAGTGTACATACCCTATCCATACAATAGTAACTGAAGGAATCTAAATAAGGGCACTTAGTGGATGATTGTATGTCCTAACACTCATATATATATGACTATGTCTTTACTCTTAATTAAGTATATATACCCTATCTATATAAGAGTGACTAAAGGAATCAAATTTAAGCTTCTCAAGAATCTCGATCCCCCCCCCACCTTGGGGTGAAGAACCTCCTCGCTTAGCGAGATCCTCTCTTGCGACGGTCTTTAAGATACATCTTTGTCCCCTCCTACGAAAGCCGCAATAGTTATCGTGCCCCCCATAAATGAACAACTGGATAGCGCGATACAGTGTCCTATAGGTCCCGAATGATAGTCACTGATGACGGGTTGAGAGTCCTCTTTAGTGCCACTTGTCCTATTCGCGACTGTACTGTATACTGCGTAGACGGTTGTTTTACGATGTCTCACACACCCCTACCCTCGCTTATGACATGGTGGTGTTCTACCCCTCTTTCACATGCTTCCTGAGCAAGAAGCGACCGTAAAACTGCTCACCTTGCTTAACAACTGAGTGCCCTAGGCGCTTGCCCTGACAAACTGCGCCGCTCTTAGAGCTCCTAGGAGGGGTACCCAAGCCCCCCAGAGTGTTCACACCCCACTTCCAACTGATGAGAATATACGTGCAACTGTCGTAAGCCTCAGAGAAAGGTTGTAAGCGGGAGCTATGGAGGATTTCTTTTGTTTTTAGGAAGGGTAATGCATGGCAGCAGGCGTAGAGGATTTTTCTGTCTTTTGTGAGGTGAGTGGCCAGAGCAGAGGATCATCCTGTACTCTTTAGCTTTGTTCTTGCTCTTGATTAAGTG
This sequence comes from Phymatotrichopsis omnivora, assembly GCA_016880775.1. Taxonomy (NCBI): domain Eukaryota; kingdom Fungi; phylum Ascomycota; class Pezizomycetes; order Pezizales; family Rhizinaceae; genus Phymatotrichopsis; species Phymatotrichopsis omnivora. The sequence goes on from JABYPW010001275.1 coordinate 1,702, forward strand.
TATACACCCTACTGGGGGTATGGAATGTAAAATAACAAAAAGGCAATAAAAGTAAAGCAAAGGAATCAAATTTCTGCTACCTATATTTTCTTTTTTAGCCATATAAAGGTTACCCTGACAGTGCTTAGTAGATAAAGCTATGTCCTGATGCTCATATGTATATGACTATATCTTTGCTTTTAATTGAGTATATATACCCTGTCTATACAATAGTGACTAAAGGAATTAAATTTCTGCTACATATATTTTTAGGGGTAAGGATAGTCTAGTAGTATAGCTGTCGTAGTATTTTTGTATAGTAATATGTCATGTTATAGGTTTAAATCCCACTTATGCCACTCCTTAATACCATGATTTCTTAGTTAGTTATAGGTTTTGTAGCATAAGTTAGTTTTCCCTGACCATGCATATTTCCCTAATTACTGGTTAAGTCTATATATATTATGAACACCAGTAGTGGTCACATCATTGGTACCTGGATGATGGGCTATGATAGAGGTTATGCTTATATTGTTAACATGTGAGTATGCCGTCTTCATCATTTACTATTATATTAAGTGCTCTGGAGATGATCCTCTGTTACATGACCTTATAGTGTAGTATGGTATATTGTAGCTTTGCTGTAAGCCCTGACTAGGTGTAGGAAGTTAGCCCTATAGTTACTATATGATCAGCTATTAGCATGATACAACATTGGCGTAGTTAGCTATGAGGTCATAATTGGGCAATCAGACTTGTATTGCGAGAGACTAGAATTAAATAGGAGTAAGGCCTATAAGAGTACTAGGTGATCATAGTCAAACCAAGTACCAATTGCATCCTCTCCTTTCCAGACCCTTATACAGGTTTCAGCGATTAGGAATCAAAGGATGGTCTAGAATGTGGAATAGGTCTTTGGGTTTCTATTTCATTTGTTATCTCTTTGTAATCTTGGTGTAATAAACTATGGTCATGTACTTTCTTACTTGTTATATTACCTTTATATCTCATATTGTCAGTGATGTTCTTTGGAATTCCATATTACAAATTATGAAGTATCACTTACTCATGTCTAGTCACTCATGTTTAGCTATCTACCTTGTAGGGGTCATGAGAACACTATTTAGATTAAGTGATATATGGGAAAGAGTCATGTAGACAAAACAGGTTTTGAAGAGACTGCTGTAGAAGGGGGGCAGTGCTCTTAGCAGTTGGTATAAAAGAAGGAGAAATCCTGTGGTCCTGTACCTTTTCCTTCTTTCTTCTTTATACAATATCTTAAGTATACACCATAGGAATAAAGAAGTTATTCCTACAAACCTTCAGCACATCATTACCTTACTCTATGCACATTTCCTGAGTCCTCTTCAGAATTGTGTTTCTTGTTCCATCCTGATTTACCCCCAAACCCTAGTACAGACTGAGAATCAGTTGTATTGCTAAAGGAGTTGTCCTTTCTACTCAGGTGAAGGAATGGTATTTAAGTGCATGTCTTCTTCATGTTTTTGTGTTTTCCTTCCTTCCTTCTTTAGCATATAGCTACTTATCTTCTCTGCAATAACCATTATGAAAGCCTTTAAGTTATCTTTGAGCCTTAAAGAATATATTTGTTCTCCTCTCTTCACTCTTGAAGCCTACCCTGAACTTGTAGGAAAGATATCCTTTTAGTTGAGCTTTTGTTTAGCTGAGATACCTGAGTTTACTCAGTAATGTTTGTGAAGCATGCCTGAGGTATCTTTACCAAGTCATATACATTCCACATAGGGTGATCTGTTATAATATAAGCAAATATGACTGATGATTATAATGGCTATCTAAAAGTTAACCTGATAGTGCTTAGTAGAGGGGTAAGGATGGTCTAGTAGTAATGCTATCCTAGTATTGTTGTGTAGTAATACAGAATGTTGTAGGTTTAAATCCTACTCATACCACTGCTTAATAACACCATTTCCTAGTTAGACATGGGTTTTATAGTGTAAGTAAGTTTTCCCTGACTGTATATAGTTCCCTAATTACTAGTAAGTATATGTAAGTAAATGCAACTGATGATTACAATAGCTATATGAAGGTTACCCTAATGGCACTTAGCAAGTATCGCTCCTATGTATATGACTATAGCCTTGCTCTTAATTAAGTGTACCTGACCTATCCATTTAAAATAATATAATAGTGACTAAAGAAGCATAATATCAGTGCTTAGCAGATAAAGGTATATCCTAATCCTCTTATGTATGTGACTATGTCTTTGCTCTTAATTGAGTATACAGTACTAGTAAAAAAGTGATGAGCCTTTTACATAAGTAAGGCTTAGCACCCCCCTATAACTTCCTCTACCCTGCAATATATAAAATTTTAGATTTAGGGTTTAGTAAATGAATAAATTAAAATACAATCATCTCAAACCCTCCCCAAAAGTGAAAAGAGACTTTGTCTGCACAGAAAGTGGAAGTAATAACCCTTGATGAAGAGGGTTATTCTTATAGCTAAATATTAGAAAAGATGGGGATTCCTAAATCCACTGTTAGCAGTATAGTACACCAAGACTAAGACTGTTAAGAACTATAAAGTTAAATTCTATATGTCAAGAATGCACCTTGACTAGGTAGACCTAGAAATTATCACTTTAAAAGGCCTATTACCTTACCTATATAGCTAAAATCTGTACTTATATAGGACTATGCCTCCTTAGCAAAAGCTCCTACACTAAAGTCTTGATCCCTATTATACACTGTGCTATTAAATAGCATTATAGGGAGTATAGACATGTACTAAAAAAACTGCTATTGATAAAGAGGTATAAGGGAGAATGACTGTTATAGTGCCTAGCCTACCAAGACTGGAAAGATGAAAAATGGGATTGCATTATTAGGATAGATAAATGTAGTGTAGAGCTAGGAGGGAAGGGAGGATTAGATTAGGTTTAGAGGTTTAGGCATGATAGGTATAGGGAAAATATTATTCAATATACTAGGAAGAGGAGGAGGGTGTCAATAAGTATTTGGGCTACTATAATATAGGGAGAGAAGGTTCTTATAGTAATTTTGGATGAAGGGTACATGTGTGCTAAAAAGTATATTAGGTTAGTTCTAAAACCACACCTAATACCTTTTTACAAGAGAAAAAGGAGAGAAAATAATGATATTAAGGTTATAGAGTATAATAGAAGCTATTATATAGCATGTGTATGTGTTGAGGTGAGGGAGAAGAAAGAGGGAAAAAAGTTACCTTAGCCTATACAGTCACCAGAACTTAACCCCATTGAGAATCTCTGGTACTTGCTTAACAGGAGGATACAGAAGAGAGAGCTTTCTATACTTTATAAGGAGGACTTAAAAAAAGTGATTTTAGAGGAGTGAGAATATATTACTCCTAGGGATTTTGAAAAAATATGCAAATCTATGCCTAATAGAGTAAGCTTGTGTATAAAGGCATTAGGAGGCTCTACAAAATATTGTTGTATTTTTTATTAATCTATTATATCTACACTTTCAAATAAATATAAATTTTTATGGTCACTTTACATAGTTAAATATCTCTTGCTGTGGGATTGCAGAAATGATGGGAATATTACTAGCTTACATAACTTTTTTGCTAGCACTATATATGCCCTATCTATACAATAGTGACCAAAGGAATCAAATTTCTACTACCTCTATTTTTAGCCATATAAAGGTTACCCTGATAGTGCTTATTAGATAAAGGAATGTCATAATACTCCTATGTATGTGACTATATCTTTGCTCTTATTAAGTGCACATACCCTATCTATATAATAGTGACTAAAGTAATGAAATTTCTATTACCTTTATTTTTAGGGGTAAGGATGGTCTAGTAGTATAGCTATCCTAGTGTCATAATATCGTAATGTGTAATATTATAGGTTTACATCCTATTTGTGCTATTATTTAATATCATGATTTCTTATTTAGTCATAGGTTTTATAGCATAAGCAAGTTTTCCCTGACTGTGTATAGTTCTATAATTACTGGTTAAGCCTATATAAGTGAATATAATTGATGATAATAAAGGCTATATAAAGGTTACCCTGACAGCACTTAGCAGATAAAGGTATACCCTGATGCTCATATATATACAACTATATCTTTGTTCTTAATTGAATGTACATGCCCTATGCATATAATAGTGACCGAATGAGTCCTAAATATAGTGCTTAGTAGATAAGCAGATGAAGGTATACCCTAATACTCCTATGTATATGACTATATCTTTGTTCTTAGTTGAATATACATACCCTATCCATACAATAGTGACTGAAGGAGTCCCAAATATAGTGCTAAATAGATAAAGATACATCCTAATACTCCTATGTATATGACTATGTCTTTGCTCTTAATTGAGTGTACATATCCTGTCTATACAATAGTGACTAAAGGAATTAAATTTCCACTACCTCTATTTTTAAATTTATAAACAAAGTTACTACTAGAATAAAAAAAAAAAGAAAAAGAAAAAGAAAAAGAAAAACTCTAGTAGGTAAAAGTGAGATAGGATTTCTCAGTATTCTACTTTACTACAATAATTGGACTGCTAAAAAACATTACTTAATAATATCTTCCAAGGCCTAGAAAATAAGTCAAGAAGACTACACTCTAATTCAACATTGTATATTATAGTACTAATACTTTTATTTGCAAAAGTATACAAATTAGGTTTCAATTTTTTTTAATGCTTATATGTCATAGTTAGAACTTCTTATATTACATAGAATAAATTTCTTTAGCTATAAAAATCAAGCTACCTTTTCTTATATATATAAATCTAGATAGTTACTATCCCTATTATAGTAGTCATTAAATATAAACACAGTACATTAATAAGCTAATTTCATTTATATTCTAGTTAAGATATATTAGGAAGAATGTTTTATACCAATAGAATATGAATGATATTGAAAAGTAAATAGATTTAAATACATGTAGAAATAAGTCTAGTTTTCCCTTCAATAATTTATATAATTTCTTATTCTATCATATATATAGTGGAATAATATATAACTATTCAAAGAATATAGCTTAATTGGGAGATGTAAAAAAATAGTAATGGGAAAATGCATCTACTTATCTCAATTGGGAGGAATCACAAGAATAAGATATTTATGACTTTGTGGATTACATAGTAGAGAATTCAATCAAAGGTGTTATTTCTTCGCTTTTGCCCTTAGTACACTATAGGAATTTGGATTCAGTATACTATACTATATTGGGGCATATATATTAATCTTCTAGATAAGAGCTTACTATGTATAGGAGTATTAGGAAGTACCTTCACCTACTTAGATTCAATCACATGTGGGAAAACTTCATTTATACAGTATAGGTAACTTTAGCAATTATCTTAATAAATAAAATATTTAGCTATTATTTAATTATATATATATATGTATGTACTTTTGTAGAACATAGTAGTATAGTGTTAAGTTAGTCTTTTAATGAGTCTGAAAAACACTGGTAGTAAAATGACAGCTATAATTGATAATTTAGAAAACCGATATCCAATCTACTTTTAATCTCAACTCATAATTATACTAAGGAAATAGGATATGTATAAATAGGAAGCCCAAGGTCTCAAACATTTTCACTTATACTAGAAAAGGACATAGAACCTTACCACCATAGAGAAGAATGAAAACAAATGTAATATAGCTCTTTGTATATCATTTTTGTCATATTGTGCATTCACACCTGTGACATTCCATAATCCTCTAGGAGAGTCTATATACTTCAAAAAATATTCCTAAATATTTTCAGAAGGCATTAGCTAGCACAATTTTTGATCTCCCCTGAGTTATTTTATTTTGTAGGCTATGATGGTAATAAGAGTTTACGACCTCAGCAGAATCACAAGGTCTGGCAGTTTGTGGGTAGGAATAAAGAATATACATGTTCCAAAATAGCCTCTGGGCCCAATTTTCCTCGTTGCTTTTGCAGTTTGTATTTTTCTCAATTATCAAGCTGTAATTATCGGTTACATACTCAAGAGTGGCAGGTGCATCCCATTAATTGGCAAGCGGTAAAGATTAAACTCCTTCGGGTGATCACTTTATCATCATCGTGACAAATATCTTTACCACATTCTATTCCAAAATATAAATTTGATGATTGCTTTGTATTAATTTCCCCTGCAAGGGGAATAACATTTAGCTTAGGTATGCTTGGGTTTACTTTGATTATATCGATTACCATGAATCTTCTGACTTAAAATCTTGATGTATGACAAAAATGAGTGACCGATAGTCAAGGATTCCGTAACGCTCCATCAGAGAACTTGGGTGCTTTTCTTAATAAATAAGGGATCCATATAACGGATTAAAAAGTGTGCAACCATGTCATATTAACTGTAAGGATTGCGGGCAAGTACGCGAAGTGTGGTTTGTGGCTTCGAGTTAAACAATGACTCAGAGGTGCTGCTTGGAAAAGAAAAATGATATTGTAGAGATTCGAATACAAGAAGCTACCTGTTTACAAAAGCCTACCAGTGATTAAGTTTGAATAAATATAGACACATATTAACGAGTCCTGTTACATCCACGTCCGTGAATAAGAGCCTATTCTTAATTGAAATTTCTACGGTACTTGCTCTCGTGTCTCACTTTATTTGTGCAATGAAATGGAGTCAATCTAAAGTTTTGAATACGCCTAATTTTCTCTTTTTTTGGTCGGAAAAATGTCTGAATGCCACGCGATTTAAGTCGTTTCGACCAGGATGCCACAGAAGTAGATTTATGACATTCAACGAGTACTTTTCTCAACAACATCGCATCGACCACTGTCGGTTTTCTCACATGTTAATGTCGATGTGAATGTTATCTGTTTCCTTGTGAAAAGCGACCTAGGTAGAGTTGCAAAGTGCATTGTTGGCTGCTGTTTCCTAGCCCTGTTCTCATACAGTCAGGAACTGAGCTGGTCCATTCTGGTTCGTTTGGGTCAGCTTATAAGTAATTCGGTGTCAAAATTCTGATACTATGTGGAGAGAAAGATTTTTATATTCCGTGATGACTGAGATAATGTGGTTGTTGAGGTGGAGGAGGTGGAGCATTAAAACATTTCCGTGGCATTTTGGCGGAGGCGATACAAATTTAAAAGGGTAGACTTGAAATGGGCCCTGCATAACGCCTGAAAAATACTTTGCGAGATATTACGACTGGGTTGTCTTTCCTTTCACTTCATGTAAATTTATTGACATACCTCGGCTATGCATGTTCTTTCCTTCACGTGACGGAGAATCTAGAAGCTTCGGAGAAAAGGGGTTCGAGGATTCATGTGAGGGCTAGCAGTACGATTACATTATTCTCTAGTTCTTTTTTTATTGCGGCTTCCGCCGAGGAAGTAGAGTACTCTACGTTAGCCATCCCTTGCGCCATTTCCTTGCCGAAGGGAGCAAATACTTAAGTGATCATAGCGACTTCATTTCTACTCTTCCAACCGATCTCATGACCATATAATTTGACCTCTCCGTTTTATCCTATAGCCAATGAAAACCTCCTGCAACGAAAACAATATTTTCGTGCGATATGGTCGCGGAATTTTCCATGCATCGGCTTGAGCACTTGATGGAGATGAAGCTGTCGCTTCACGGTCGGCATCTTACTCAAATATTTATATTGCTCCGATGGCACATAAAGAGTGGCCACTGGAGGCAAACGCGGAGAGTTGCGAAATTAAGTAATTTACCTGTTCTGACGAACATGGGCATACGATGAAAATATCGGATTTGACATCTGCCGGCATCACTTGGCTTGCGCTGTACTTAGGTTTTTTCTCTTCAACGGGCGGAAAGTCCATGTGTTTCGACGGGGTAATTCCGAGAGAGGTGGTGATCCTTTTTTTTTTTTTTTTTTGACTCTTGCCATGATCAGATGCGGCTCTCGTGCTAGCTTATGCGGTTGCACTGTCCTCTCGCATTGGTGTGCCTTGCATGGTTTCCCGATGTTACTTAACATTACCACTTTACACATTTCTTGGCGAACATTTTTGTCTCTCGTTGACGGATCCGTACCTGGATGTGTCAAACACTACTGCAACGTTTACTCAACTTTGTTGCAATCTCCCCCTTTTCCGGTTTATCTACTTGTCGACCTTGGATTCCCTCTAACATTAACTGACTTTACTTTCCTGCGGGTATATGAGTATAAACCTAACTAGAGATTGCAACTTATAACGATATCCAGTTTTCAGACAAGTAGCTTCTCCATATGTTTTAAAATTTGCAAAAGATTTCAACATTTACAGGGAGCCAAACAGTGTTATGCTGTTTAAATTGCGTTTTACAGGGCTTTTGGTATATGAGGCATTCTGACGGCTGATACCTACTCTAATTTTATTTATTAGATCCCAAATGCCCGAGTCCATGGATAGTGAACGGGCAGGGTATTGACTAATTGATGACGCATCTATCGGCACAAACGTACCCCCCACCCCCCTCATCCCTTCTCCGGGAAGAAAGAAGAGAGAATGAAAGGAAGCGTGGAGAAAGTGGAAACGACTCAAATATAAAAAAAAAGGGAAAAAGGCAAATGTGCAAATTTTGAGCTGCGTTTTAAATGCAAATTTAGGAGCCTTCCACCATTATCCATGGAACAGAAGATTCAGGTAAGCACGTACATACGCGGAACCTGTTCTTATAGAATTTGACTACGATGTCACTCAGACCCGATAGTGGCAAAGCAGTCGATACTATCTAACAAGTTAATTCCCACACCGTGGAGCTATGATACACTGGCAGATGTGTAAAGTTTCAGGTAGAGGCACATTTACTGCTCTTACGTATACCCTGCCACCCACTAGTGAAAAGTGCCACCGACATCGAATTCTTGGACTACCTTACACGACGGCGCAAATACTCTTAAATTTAACGTTAATGACATGGCATCCGTAGAAAGATATAAGAAGCAGAATATGGATAAATGGAGCCATTTTCAGTATCACTGCTCGTTTTTTTTTTTTTTTTTTTTTTTTCATGAGAGGTCATAATGAGTAATTTCGCCTTCGGAGCCAGCTACTTAGGCGCCCTGGTTTCGCGGCAATTTAACCCTAAAAGGCCAAAATGTATCTGGCACGATTGCGACTGCCATCGTAAATTCTCACACACGATTAAATACTCTATGGTGATCACGTTGTGAAGGTGAGAAAACAAAATAGGATATTCTTTTCTTCGTAGCCACATACAAAGCTATTGTCTCTTCTTGCATGAAGATTACTCGGCTGTGGAGATAAACACCGGAACATTGTCCAGGTGAATTTTGATGATAGCAATTAATTTCTGGATTTTCACAGTTGCTAGAGTAACATTACTTACGGGATGAAGCCGAGGAATCCTTTGTAAAGACGAAGTTAGGAAAAGGCCCTCCGGTCAGGTGTTCGTGAGTGAATGGATAAGCCAGCTATTGGTGGATTTGGGTGATAACTTGATGGAGCAGAGAAGAGCGAATTTAGGGTACTGAAAGAGCCTAAAATGGCGCGCAAGATGCCGGTTTTGGTGGCAGTCATTGACGCACAATACTCTACATATAGCCTACCTGACAGGTGTAACAATGAGCGATTTTGCAGATATTTTCAAAGCTAGGTTCTGTACGCCACCCGCTTCGGAATGTTAGTTATTTTATTGATTCGGACATCGGCAATAATGAAACCCTCAGTTTGATGATGAAGACTCAAAACATGAGCTTCCGAATCAGAATTATATCAGAACAGGTATCTATATATCTCATTATCAATGGAAATATCAAATCACCGTCTATCAGAGCGCGTGTGACACGCGCTGCTAATTGTTGGAAGAGAACGAGTGACTACTTATGACTATGCCTACCAATTAAATTCCATTGTAGCTTTGACCGGATAAAGTTCCGGATAAACCCCAGGTTCCCAGGTTTCCACATCATCCTTCATGTTTCATGGCACGCTCAACCACTCCAATCGGAGGAAAGAGTAAGTAGGCTCAAAAGCTTGTGCGCGAAGCATGACGACTGCACATCCCCTTACTCCGACCCACAATATCATCAATCACCTGTAACATGGTAGTCAAGCTTTCAAATGCAGACTACACTTTCCCCTTTTTGCATAACAGAGTCGCACGACGATGAAAATTTTCCAGCTGACTTGTTCACAAATTCCGCATCATATAGAAGAGTTAGAGCGAGCGCCGTACATACACGTACTTGTGCCACTACCAACGGCGCCTCCAGAAACACTGGCTCTCATATTTAGTGTTCGTCTCTACAAAGTATCTTCAACCTACTGATGTCAAAGAACTGAAAATTTCATGGGTGTACGCAAGCAACTACGATACTCTGTTTTTTTTTTTTGGGGGGGGGGGGGATTCCGCGTTGCCGAGCAAGGTGGTTGTGAATTTGGCTAAGCGCTCGGAGCAACATGTAGGGATATGTAAGGATAATTCGGGATGCTTGAGGGTAGCATTAAAATCGGCTAAATAACCGATCGCTAACGATATGTGCTAGTAATGCACCCATGTGGTTGACAGTAGTTTAGAATTTTGAATGATCTGCAAGAAAACTAAAGCCCACCAACGGACCTTGCATAGGACCCAGACAGTCGGGATTGAGACAGGAGGGGAACGATTAAGCAGGGAGTACAAGGAGAAATCTATATAAAATGGACCTCCTCCTCCAAAACGAAGAAAATTTACCAGCAGAACAGCAACCAGTATCCAGCAGTCCTTGACGGTCCCTCCCTTTTTTTTTTTTTTTTTTTTTTTTTCCGTTACCGTACATTCCTTCCAAAACCACTCTTTAGATCGCACGGGCCTGGTGCTCTTTTTAATCGAAAATCATTCATTTTTGTTGCGCACATCGAAAAATACCAGTCAAATGTTTTCCAAACTCAGCTACATCGTTCTCGCCATCTCAGCCTTTTTGGCATTCACATCAGCGCATCTTGCAATAAACGATCCACTCCCTATCGACTATGTCATAGGCGCCAACGGTGACTATATCGATCCTATCTCCTCCTCCGACGGTATCTGCAAGGGATTGCAAAAGTCAGGTCCTTCAATCACTTCAAGTACACCAAGTTGGCCTGTAGGGAGCTCTCAAACTTTCCGGTACGTAACTTTGTTCTTGTGCTTGGCGAGAACGATATCATGGTGATTGGGTGGCATTTGTTATTATGAGCTGGTCGTTGATTCCAAATACAGGATTGTCGGAAACGACGACACAACAAACCTTAGGGTCGCCCACGGTGGCGGCAGTTGTCAGGCGTCTATCTCTTACGACGAGGGGGAAACTTTCCAGGTTCTTAAGTCCTTCATTGGGTCTTGTCCACGAAACACCACCTCCGACAACCCGAACTACGTTACTACTCCGGACTACCAGACATACGCTTTCCCGATTCCTGAAGATGCTCCTACTGGAATAGCTCTTTTCTCATGGTATGCCTTCCCACTACACTTCCATGCTTCCTCCAAATTTAATTCTAACATATTATTAGGACCTGGTTCTCTCGTATGACCAACGAGATGTACATGAACTGCGCCTGGGTCGAGGTCACCGATGCCAACAACGAAACTGCCACCGCCTCTTCCGACGCCATTGCTACTTTCCAGTCTTCAAGGCCTGAGATGTTCACCGGATTTGTGGACGGTTTGTTCGATTGTTCGAAATCCGATGTTTCCAACCTCATGTTCCCGGAACCGGGTTCCGAGATTGAATGTGGCACGGACGCCATTGGAGGATTTTCTCTTCCGACTGGATCATCTTGCGCGGCTGCAAGCTTCGATGGAGGAGTTGTGCCCTGCGGTATTAAGATTTCTGGCTACGTTGCTTCAGCCACTGCGGCGGCGACCACGGCTGTTGGAACTGCAAAGGGAGCGGCAACCACTTCGACTGCTATCGCTGCTGTGCCGACAACATTGATCACTAGCGCTGTCCAAGCTGCACCTGCTGAAGCTGTTACTTCCGTGGCCACTGTTGAGTACAACACTCAGGCCGCACAAGACAATGTGGCTACCACTTCCGTGGCCGCTGTTGAGTATTCTCAGACCGTGCAAGGCAATGTGGTCGTTGTTACCCTTACGGAGACTTTCGTTGCGACAACGACGCTTGTTGTATACGAAACCGCTCCTGCAGCGAAGAAAGCCAAACGCAACGTTCATGGGCCTAGGTATTAAGAGGTTGATTGGATGTTGAAAGTGTGGGGGATTTTCTGGTTGACGACGATTTCTTTTGTATATATTTTTATAAGCTTCCAGCAGATGTTGAACATCTTGGCAGGGAACTGGCAGTCTCTGTCCGGGGGTTCGCAGTATAGTTGTGGAGAGCTTGTTGGGCGCGGTTGCGAGTTCTTTCTTTGGGTCACTGTCATTAAGTATTTTTAGTCATTTTTAGTGCTTTCTTTATTTTTTATCTAAATGAAAAATCTTCCGAACCTTGTATGCGATGTGGTTGCGAATGGTGGCGATTACTATGCATGTAGGTTATCTATATAATCTTCCTCAAATCAATTTGCGTCAAGTAGGTCCCGTTTCGGAAGGACATTCGGACCCCGCGCGGCCGCGCAGCCAGACCGGAGTCCGGGCTCTCCTGTCGCTATCAACCCCTCGCCTTATCCTGAGCTCGCGATTTTTAGTCAATTGCGGCAACAGGAGTTTGCCTTCGCCTCACGCATGGAAACCCTGGTTTCTAGCACAATTTGTTTTTCGATATAATGTTGTAAAAGGGGCAAGAAGTCGGCCGATTGCAGAGCAATCACGGTTAGTAACAAAAGTGCTCGAGCAAGAACATTCGAGGCACACGCACGCAGTGAAGGGGAATTCCCCACCACGTACAAGAGAGCACGCGTTTTTTGAGTCGCGAATATAGTTAGAGAAGGTTGAATTGAAGCGGTATCCTCGGTTATTTTATTTTATGCTTTATTTTTTCTCCTCGAGAACTCTTCGACGCAATTCGATATAAAAAAAGCAGATTTGCCACCATGGTCTCACGCACAACATCGGCCCATGGCAGTCACCGCTCTTAGCCATACTGCGACTCAAGCCAATTGCGCAACCTTTATCGTCGCTGGTCCCAGCCCCTGTTATCCCAAGCTTCAACACCCTGGACTTTTTCCTTAACATCTATGTGTATTTTTTTGGCTTTTCCGTAGGCCGTGTCTAGGCGTAAAACGAGGCATCATGAAATTTGAACCCCTAAATTCCGGTGTCATTGCCACGGACGGTGAGTAATCTTCGCTTACTATGAAAACTCGCCTTTGACCACTTTCCATTAACAGCCATTTCTCCTCGCCGGTATGGTATGGGGCAGTGAGTAAATTGTTCAATGGGCTTCGCCGAGTAGCTGCTGGCTACTTTGTTCGTGGAAATTCTCAACCGAGTGACAAATGATGATTCAATAGTGCGGCTCGGAAAGGACAAGGTGAAATTTTAAGCATTGAATTTTATATGACGGTGGTGCCTATGCGGTATGGAAATAACCGCACTACTGGCTGTATCTGCAGCTACCACTTCAGATACTCCAAGAACATCGTAACAATGCATATGACGAACTGATAACTTGATAAGAGCACACATCTACCTAGCTTAAGCAATTTGGATAAATCAACCATATAATAAGGCTCACCTTTTCCCAACAGAAAATATTACTTGAGATATTCTGACAATTTATCTAGCCTAGATCTCATAATTTCGATTTCTCCGCCTTCAAGCCTCCTTCCGATTCTACAGTTTTTACAATGGAATCAACAATAATCAGTGGGGGTCTCCACTTCAAACCCGACCAGGCTATACACTTACTGATAGATCTTCTATCAATTTCGTCCACACTCTTATGACCGGACAGATGTATAGTCAAATTAAATTCCGCCAACAAGCTTCGCATAACATGTCTAACACCATACTCTCCATATATCGCGAGTCCCCAAATCCAAAGCCTACCGACAAAGACAGCTTTCACACCTATAGCAATGGTCTTGAACGCGTCGTTTCCAGAACGTATCCCAGAGTCGTATATGATTGAGAATGCTTCATCATAGCCGACAGCTAATTTAGACCACCTTTGTAAGCTTATTTCCGAAATAGTTATTTCCAGTAGAAGGAAATACCGCCATCCACGATTTCCTCCAATGCATCCAAGCTTGCCACAGCACCATCAACTTGACGCCTAGCATGCTTATAAATGGCGATACCATCGCAGCAAAGTTCTTTCGCCTTCCTTGCATTCTCGACGTGTTGGATACCCTTCAACATGAAAGGCTTTCCTCCGGAAAGTTTCTTCCATTGATCTTTAACCCAGGAGACTTTGTTCCAATCATGTGCTCGACCGTGCCAGATGCTATCAATCCATTTCCGACATGCTGCTTCCGGGTTCTTTTCGGGATCGATACCAGCAGATTTGAGGCGGCTTTGGAAGACAGGGTCTGTTAAGCCTAGTTAGGCACCTTGTCCATGATAGAAAGCTGTGTTGTGGAAAAAGGTTAGCAATTCAATGATGAAATTTAACGTCGTTGAGGGTACAACGAGAATGAAAGTATAACGAGGAACGTGGGCCACTATACATTTTCAGGCAAATGGTAGATGTACGTAGACCTCTACCCTTATTCTCGTTGTTCCTCAAGGACGTTAAACAAAAAAAAAAAAAAAAAAGACTTACCATTATTGCCTGTGGCAATATCGTCATGTCTCCAGCCCAGCTGCCAAGTATCCACCGTAAGGATAAGGGCCTCGAAACCTGAATTCTACCACATTTCTAAAAATCATCCTTCCTCCTCACTTCTCATCCCCAAAATTTCAAGCATACTTAAAAAAAAAAAAAAAAAAAAAAAAAAAACCCCACC
>JABYPW010001276.1:0-16478 GCA_016880775.1 Phymatotrichopsis omnivora
GCGGTAGGTATCCTTTGGGTTTCTTGCTGCAAGGGCTGGGTATGTGTCCGGTAGTACTGATGCGATCGGGTGTTCTAGGTCCGTGATGGTCGATACCCTTAAGACGTATTTTTCCCTTAGGTACTTGATCCAAATTTCTGGTGGGGGTATTTTTGCCTAGGCTAGTATCTGGTACATGTTAGTATAGCGGAAGTGTCCGGTTACCCATCTTGCCATTTTACTGAACTGGGTGTTGAGGAGTTTGATTGTCGTTTGGTCTGGTTCGAAGACAGTTGCCCTGTACGTCATTTGTGGTATTAGCATTCCCATTACAAGGCGTCTTCGGTTATGGGGGGTGAGCCCTTTGTGCTTTGTGTTGTCCCTTCTGATAAGCGCAAACTGTTTCATTGCATGTGCAATGCAGATTTCGTAGTGGGCATGCGGGGTTCTAGCTTCCTCTAGCAAGTAGTGGTCTATGAATGCCTATGCTTTTTGCTCTGGGGTCTCGGCATTGTTGATTGGGGGCAGAGGGTATTCTCGCGCTGGGCGGGTGTACTTCAGGGCTGTCCACAAGTCCTTGAGATTGGCTTCTTGTAGGAACTTTTTCCATTATTCTTTTTGAGTTTTGTGGATGAGTTTTCGGAAGGCTTTTCCCTCCGCTGCGTAGTTTTCTTGTGCCCTTTCAGAGTTTCTGTTGGCTTTTGCTTCATTCCTGGCATGGGCTATTACTTTTTTCGATTTGTCTAGGTCTTCATTCTACCATGCTTTTGACTTTCCTGTCAAGGTTCTCATGGGCAGTGCTTTGTTTTTCTTCATGGTCTCTATGAGGTGGTTTTTGTTGGTTTCGATCCATCCGTCTACATTGTTCAGGGTGTACGGTGTTGGCTTCCAGTTTTCGAGGTTGGATCGTATCTTTTCCCAGTCAGCTTTCATGTAGTCCAGGGTTACTTTTTTGTGTTGTTTGCTATTTGGTTTTGAGAGGGTGATCGCTATGACCTTGTGGTCACTGTTGGTTTAGTTCTCGTCAGGGAATATCTGCCAGTCTGGGTTCTACTCTGTGGCTATGGAGGAAAGGAAGGCTAGGTCTATTGTTGTGTCTTTTTGATTTTTCTTAGGTATGCCTTGTCTGGTTGGTTGTTCAGGTTCATTAAGTAGGTAATAGCCTTCCTCAGTGGCCTTCTCTAATAGGGGTTAGGCTCTTTCTGTTTCTTGTCTAGTTGTGGCCCCCTACCAGGGATGGTGGAGGTTGAAGTCTCCGAGTACCAGGTTTTTGTTATTGGTGAACATTTTTTGCCAATCCTGGTCGACCACTTTTGTTGCTGGGGTGAGGTAGATGTTTGTTATGTCAAGGTAGTTGTGTTTATTCAGGAACAGGTAGACCACCTGTTCATCTCCTGCTCAGTTATTGATTGGGAAGGGGTTGAAGGGGGCTGTTTTGCTAATGTAAAGGGCCACTCTTGACCTAGTCGTGTTGCTGGGGTAGAATCTGTGAAAGCTGTTATGCGAAAGGGGGACATTGCTAAAGGTTGGTGGTTCTTGGACGGTGATCACATTGGCCTTATTTTGTATTGCTATGTTCATGAGAGACTGAAAGTTGCTTTGGGATCTGTTGCAGTTATGTTGAAGGAATTTAAAGACTAGATGTAGGTCTAACCCCCACTGTATTTTTTCTTCTTTGTTATCCATTTATACTTCTCGGTGAATTTCTATTTCCATACTGATCTGGTCGATCCATTCATTCTTTCTTTGTTCTAGTTCTCTGCTGTATAGGACTCTAAGTTTGAGGTATTCGGGGCACTTGTTGTCTGAAGCTTTGTGCGTGCCTCTACAGTTGATGCAGGTGGGACCATAGTGTTCGCAAGGACCATTGAACTGGCAAAGGGGGAACTTGTGGTCCCTGGTGCTGTGGAAGGGGAAGGCGGTTCTGTCGAGGTTGCCACAATAGTTGTATCCCTCTTTATCTTCTTTGCAAGTGGCGCTTACATGTCCGAGTTTGTAACATTTAAAGCATCAGGTGTGCGGGCACTGTCTCTAGGATTTAGCGATTTTGCATAGTTTGTTGAATATAATGACTTGTTTGCCAAGTTTTGGTAACTGATCTTCAGTGATCCTGATGGCGACTCCGGCGAATTTGCCCCCTGAGGGGTTTTTCATGTGGTCTTCTTGGCTTTTAAGGTATCTGGCTCCGGCAATTTCTATTTCGGCGATGTAAAAGAGTTCTTCTGCCAGTTTGTGGACGGGGATCTCGCCGAGGGGCTCAGTGGGCACCGAGTATATTATGAGCTCGGTGAAGGCTGTTGCGACTCTGAAGCCTTCTCTTTCGACTTCTAGGTTGGTGTTGATTTTAGTTATGAAGTTCTAAGTCTGGATCCACAAATACACTTCCTACGTCGTAGAGAAGAGAGAGAAAAGCAAAGTTCGACACTAAGAATGAATATATTCTTAAGGCTCCTAGCTAGTCTGTAGACTGAAGAGAGGAGGAAAGGAAAGAACATGAAGTGACCTATATGTGATTCCCATTAAGTTATTTTACATCCCATACCCCCCGGCAGGGAATTTACACCCAACCAAGAGCAAGAACATAACCAGAGAGTACAGGATGATCCTTCGGCTACTTGTACTGGGAACCCGAAAAGAAAGAAGAAAAGAAACGCAGAAAACTACGTACAAAAGCTGACCAGGGAAAAACAATCACTATGCAAACCTTAAAGCAATGAAAGAAAAACCCCTATGTAGACTACACAACCAAGCGAAATGTAAAAGAGAAAAGAGAAAGAGAAACGCGCAAACTCCTCCGCACTTTACCGAAGTAGAAAAACACTAGTTACATCGCAAGAGAGAAAACAAGGTAAGGAAAGAGAAACTAAACTCCTCCCATAGTGGTGGACTTATCCTTCATGTTAGACTCGGCAAGTTTGGCCTGGATCATCGTCATGCAGATCAGATCATTCGCTTTATAGGGGCCAGCGCAATTCGCACATCGGAGGATGGTGTTCTCACAGGCAAAGCCTTTCAGTTATTTGCAGTCGGCGATACTGCAGGTATGTTCTGAGATTGTGTGGGGGCCGGCGCAAAGTCAGCAGCAAGGAGGGGACTGACAGTTCTGGACCAGGTGTCCAAACTTCGAGCAGCGAGAGCATTGGGTATCGGCGCTGAAGGGGATGTACTTAACAGTGCGACGAGTTTTGTTGAGGATGGTGAGACCCTTAAGGATGCGAGCCTCGTTATTGTTATCGATAACAGTGATCACGAGTGAGCTATGATTCTGTTTGTTGATTTTGGAGCTGGATGTCAGCCAGCGCGGGGTCATGGCAAGGGTAACACCGGAGTTGTAGTATTCGATCTCTTGACGGAGGCAGGACATTTATTTTACGGTGTTTAGGTCAGTAGCGGTCGTGACGGCATAGATGATTTACTTCTTCCATGTGTAGTTGCGGTTGATTCCTGTGACTCCTGCAAACTCGCTAACAGCTTTGGTGATGACGGGAGGGTAGGTAAAGACAGCGGCGGCGGTGACTGTCTCCATGGTAGTGAGGATAAGTGTGGTGGGGTTGTTGTTGCAGCATCGCTTGATGCACAAGAAAGAAGGGGCTTTAGCTTTATCTACGGCCAAGTTAACTCGGTCATGAATTTGATTGTGTGTGTCTCTGCCGAAGGCCGATGGATCTTTGATGTCGACAATGATTTCACAGTCGCGGCGGGTAGGGTACTGTGGGAGGGGAAGCGGGGTGGTTAGGAGGAGGTCCTTCGGGGTAACCAGAGCACCCTTCTTCTTTTGCTTTTTGGAGATGACTTGGGCCCAAGTTTGAGTGTCCTGGGCTTGCTGTGGGGCAGGGAGGGAGGTAGAGGTGGCGGCGATCGAACGAAGTTTCCTGAGATCTTTCGCAGTCACTTTTTATTGTTTTTGGATGTCCTTGAGGGACTCAAGGACTTCGGGTGGGGTGGGCAGGGCCTCAGTAACAGGTGCTGGGGTCTCGGTTGCGGGCGGGGGCAGTCGCGACTCCAGGGCGGCGACTCAGTTAGCGAGGTCGGCCTAGCCAGCGATGATGGTGTCGAGTTTTGTATGGATGATGTCCAACGAGAGCTTGATTTTGGGGAGGTCGCTTACAAAGAAGTTGATCAGGTTGGTGGCATTGTAGGTGTCTACTGCACAGATTCCAGCCGGGTGTACTCCTAGGAAGACTCCGCCTTCTTTAGCATTATAGCCCAAGAGTTTGCCGAAGTCAGAATTCAGCAGTTCATCTTAGATTCTCCTTAGGGCCTCGGTTCATTTGATCACTTGTGGGGAAAAGGAGCTCGCAGGGGAGCTGCTGGGGTAAAAGAGAGAAGGGGCAGTGGGGGGAGGGGGGGAGGGGGTGCGAGAAGACATCGCTTGAAGGTTGAGGATTAAAAATTATTGAAAGCCGTGATATTTTCAAAAAAGAGGAGTGAGAAGTGTGCGAGGCCTGAAGAACATGAAGCGACCTTTCTTTTATTCCCTATTTACTTATTTTACAACCCATTTCCTCCAGCAGGGCATTTACACTTAATTAAAAGCAAGAACATAACTGAAAGAAACAGGTTGGTCCTCCGCCTACTCGTACCGAAAAAAGAAAAAGGAAAGAAGAGAAAGAAAGAAAAAACCCAGAAAAAATGGCAAAGAAACAAAAACACTCTTCCATGCTTCCCTACTCTTGTCCAACTGTTTTTTTGTTCCTCCTCTTGTGGTTATCATGATCTCCGGGCGTTCAGGCGGTGGGCAGGGGGGTTTTCCGAGGCCTTGGTCTACCAGCTTGAAGAACATGAAGCGACTTATATAATTTTCCCATTATTATTATTTTACATTCCAATTCCTCCAGCGGGGCGTTTAAACTTAATTAAAAGCAATAACATAACCAGAGAAAACAGGATGATCCTCCGCCTACTCATGCCGTGAAAAAGTTTAAGGAGAATAAAGAAAAAAGAGAAAAAGAAAAAGGAAAAAGAAGAAAAAAGGCACGACCCCATCTAGTACTCCTAGCCCAGATCTTTCTGACTTTCCACTCTTCTACATTCCATGGTCTTCACTAGATCCTCCTCTTATAGCTATCACTACCTTCGGGGGTTCCGGTGGGGGGTCGGGTGGTCTTCCAAGGCCGTGTTCGACGAGTTTGGTCCAGAGGTCAGTGTTCTTGTACAGTAGGTCCTCGATTGTGTTTTTTCGGATGAGGTGTCTCCAGGCAGTATGGGATGTGCACTCGATGAGATAGTGCTTGACGGACTGTTCCTAGCCACAAACACATATGTTCTGTGCTCGGTTGTAGTGAAGGAGGTTTAGGACGTACGCGTGTCCGGTTCTGAACTGGTATGCTCTTGAGGCAACGTATTTGTCAAGGGAATTGTAGGGGTTATTTCATGGGACTGTCTTTCTGGCGAAATCTTCGAACAGTTTCCGTAGTCTCGTTTTAGTTTTCGTTTGGATGTTGCTTCTGGTGATGAGCCTCCGTTTTTCTTTGTTGGTCCCTTTCTCGTTTTTTGGCTCAGGTTTCTCTGACTTGGCTTTGGCGATCTGGTCAGCTTTCTCGTTTCCTGGTATTCCCTTGTGGGCTGGCACCCATGCCAGAACAGTCGTGATCCCTATATCTACTAGTTCGAGGTTGAGGCCGAAGATTTTTGCTGCGACATACTGGGTGGGGCCTGGATATGGGTTGGTGGCGGCCATGAGCGCTGCTTGGTTGTCCGTGTACACTTTGAACGTGGTGAAGTTTTTGCTGTTTTTTAGTTTTAGGGCTAGCGCAAGGGCTTCAAGTATCACGTCCAGTTCTCCATCGAAGACGTGGACTTGGCTTCCCAGTGTTTTCGACTTGCCGCCGATTTGTTTGTTGTTAAGGTACGCTACGACTGCGTTCCTGACTTGGCTGTTTTTCCCTACTTGCGAGGCGTCCGTATACAGGGTAAGCTGTTCTGGGGGGTGGGTCTTGGGGTGCTCTTCGATCACTTTTTCCTTGCTCTCTGGGAAAGGTTCCAGCTTTGGCTTGCCTCTTGGGTCTATGGGCTATGGTCTCGAAGGGGGGGGGAGTTGGTAGGATGATAGGGTGTTCGTTCCCAGGTCTTCTTTGATGGCGTAGATCATTGCGTCTATTTGTAACATTCTTTTCCTGGAGTGTTGTCCCTCTGGCTCGACTTTCCATGTAGGTGCTTTCAGGGATTTTGCCCTGTTTTTGTTTCTTCCCAGGATGGGTGGCAGTCTTATGTAGTTGGGGTGCTCGGGTCCTATGGTAAGCAGTCTTGCACCGTAGTTGGCTTGGTACCTCATGATCTGGAGCTGGGCAGGCCATACGTTTGCTTCTATGATTGCTTTGCGGTTGTTGGTACTCCTGAACATGCCGCAGGCCCATTTGGTCACTGCGGCTATTGTGCTGTCTAGGGTTCTGTAGGCTTTTTCGGCGATGTTGTATGGGTAGAAGGTGTCCACTCCGTACATTAGGGAGGGGAGCACTACTGCTCTGACGAGTTTTAGTGCTATGGTGGGGTTCAGACCTTTTCCTCCTGAGGACAGTTAGGAGATTCTGGCTGTAGCTACCTAGGCGCTTTGGGTTCTGTGCTGGCAATGAGCCAGTATGCTCTCTTTTTGGTCGAGGATGATCCCTATGTATTTGACCTTTTCCTGGTGTTTGAAGGTTTTGCCTTGAATCTGGATGTCGGGTTTGGGGTCTTGCTGTCCTGGGCTGACATGTTGGAGTTCCTTCTTTCCTTCCGATAGTGATAGCTTTAGTTTATCTAGTGCTCCCTGCAGTTCTCCCCTGCAGTGGTCTTCCAACTTTTTTATGTTTTCTTCGTAGCTATTGCTTTCTGCCATGATGCACAGGTCGTCTACATACATGTATAATTTTACTGCCCCGCTGTCTCTTGTCAGTTGTGCAATGTAAATGTTGAAGAGGAGAGGGGAGATGGGGGATCCTTGTGGGACTCCTGTTTTTATTGATCTGAATGCCGATTTAGTTCCTCTGTCTAGGAGGGCTAGTTGTCGGTTGGCTAGGAAAGAGGCGACCCAGTGCTGGATGTACTCAGGGGTGTTGTTTTCTTCCAGTATCTTTAGGAGCTGTTTGATGTTTACCCTATCGAAGCCTTTTTCAATGTCCATGAACAGGATGGTAACCTTTTTTCCCCTGTTTTTTACGTCTCGGATGTCGTGTTTTAGGGCATTTACTGCGTCGATGGTCGAGCGGCCTAGGAGGGCTCCGTACTGGTTTTTTGTTATCATTTGATGGTCGATTGCATGTTGCGAGAGCCTTGTGGCGACTATTTTTTCTAGGATTTTTGCGAGGGTGTCTATGAGAAAGATGCACCTATATGCGTTGGGGTCTGAGTAGCTAGGTTTCTTTGGTTTGGGTATCGCTATGCCCAGTGTTCTCTTAAAGTTGGCTGGGTGCACTCCATGTCTCATCAGAGGGCTTAGGAGTTTTGGGAGGATGGTACCGTTTGCTTCTTGGAGGTTTTTCCAGAGGTTGTACTGGATCTCATCTGGTCCTGGTGCTGTTGTGTTGGACGTGTTTCTTAGGGCATATTTGACCTCTTCTGGTGAGATGTCCACTGTGTTGTCCAGGATTTCCAAGGGGGGTAGTAGGGGGCCTTCTGCTTCCTCTAGGAAATAGTGGTCGATTAGGGCTTGGGCTTTTTGGTCTGGCGTTTGCACCCTATTTATGGGGGGGAGGGGGTAGTCTCTGGCTGGTCTACCATCAAGGAACAATTCCCTACAGCCTCTGTTCGCAAGAACCACAGGTGGAAGAAGTACTTGGTGCACAACGTCCCCTACTCTCACACTGATGCACTTACAGAAGCCAATATGTTCCGAAGAGAGATCGAGCACTTCAATAAGGGCATCACCCTCGCGCAAACCCCTCGGTGGCTACTCCACGAAAGTGACCGAACTGGAAAACATGCATCCTCTCTGGTCATCACGGTCATTGACGATGACAATGAAAACCGCATACTCCAAGGGCTTACGATTGTAACCCGCAAACGACGTGTCGAGAAGTACATCCCCTTCAACTCTGCGACCCGTTGCACCAACTGCCAGGAGTTTGGTCACCACCAAGCTCGGTGCCGAAACCCCCCACGGTGTAACATGTGCGCCGAAGCACACCACACTTCAAAGCACACCTGCGGATACGACGAATGCAAAAAAGTCGGACGACTATGCGATGACACGGTCCTAAAGTGTGTAAACTGCGAAGGCAAACATAGTGCTTCGAACCCCTCATGCCCGGCGTTCATCTAAGCGAAGGCACTGGCTGCTGCCCGGAAAGAGGAGGCTGTTACCGTCACTATGGGTGGCGTCTGATTTTCTTTACTTTTCCTTTGGTTTTTTCCTTTAGCTTAAAAGGTTCCGGCATTCTTAGGAGGATTTCCTTTCTTTCTTTCCCACTTTGTTTCTTTTTACCTTTTCTTCGTAAGAGTCCGGTAGATAGTTGTTGTAAGGTTCACCTTGCTAGGGATATCGGATGGGAAGGCTATTTAGCGGGACCATTAGTGGCGCTTTTTCTACTGTACTGACATGGCATCGTGTCTTTTTCTTGTTTGAACGCGTGGTTTTGTTCGTTTCTGTTGGGGGATAACAGGTGATACGCCATAGTCATAGACTGCATGCGGACGGCCCAGGTAGTTTTAGAAGAAGTAGAGTAGCTACCGAATAGAAATGAATAATCATTATCATCATCTCTGGCTAGTCTCATGTACTGAAGTGCTGTCCAGAGGTCTTTGAGGGTGGCTTCCTAGAGGAACCTATTCCAGTGGTCCTTTTTGATGTTATGGATGAGCTTCCTAAATTCTTTTTTGATGGCCAGGTAGTTTTCTTGTGCTTTGTCAGAGTTTCGGTTCTTTTTTGCTTCGTATCTTGCCTGAGTCATTTTCTTTTTGGATTTGTCTAGGTCGCTGTTCCACCAGGCTTTGGATTTGTTAGTGATGGTTCTCGTTGGGAGTGCCTTGTTCTTTTTTGTGGTCCTCATTAGGTCATTTTTGTTGCTTTCCAGCCAGGCGTCGGGGTTGTTGCTGTCGAAGGGGGTCGGTTCCCAGTTTTTTAGGTTTTCTTTTACTTTTTCCCAGTCTGCTTTGGTGTAATCTAGCGTGACCTTTTTGTGTTGTATCCCATTTGGTTTTGAGAGGGTGATCGCTATGACTTCGTGGTCACTGTTGGTTTGGTGGTCATCTGGGCAGATCTGTCAGTCAGCATTCCATTCTGTGGCCATGGGCGATAGGAGGGCAAGGTTGATTGTGGTGTCTCTTTGGTTCTGTTTTGGGTTTCCTAGTCTTGTGGGCTGGTCTGGTTCATTGAGCAGGTAGTATCCTTCTTCGGTGGCCTTTTCTACCATGGGTTCTGCTCTTTCAGTTTCGTGTGCGTCGGTTGCTCCCCACCATGGATGGTGGAGTTGAGATCTCCTAGGACTAGGTTTTTGTTGTTGGTGAATATCTCATTCCAATTCTGATCTTCTTTTTTGGTCATGGGTGGTAGGTATACGTTAGTGATGTCCAGGTAGTTGTGTTTGTTGATGAATAGTCTTATCACTTGTTCATCTCCTTTTCTGTTTCTGATAGGGAAGGGGTTTATTGTCGAGGCTTTGCTGATGTAGAGGGCCACTCTTAACCTTGTCGTGCTGCTGGGGTAGAATCTGTATAAACTGTTGTATGATAGGGGGACGTTTCTAAAGGTGGGTGGTTCTTGGATGGCGACCACATTTGTCTTATTGGTTATAGCTGAGTTCATGAGAGATTAGAAGTTGCTTTGCGAGCAATTGCAATTGTGTTATAGGATTTTAAAGACTGGATGTGGGTCTAGGCCCCACTGGATTTTTTCCTCTGTATTCTGCATTAATTATCTTGGTGTATTTCGACTTCCATGCTGATTTGTTCCATCCATTCTTTTCTTTTTTCCTCTACTTCGCTGGCTTGTTGGTCTTTTGCTGCTTTGACAGCTAGGCAGTTTATGTCTGTGGCCTTGTGTGGTCCTTTGCAGTTTGTGCAGATTAGTCCTTTGTGTTCCCATGGTCCGCTGAATTTGCATAGTGGGCAGATGTGATTCTTTGTGTTGTGATGTGGAAATAAGTCGTGGAGGTTGCCGCAGAAATTGCAGCCTTCTTTTTCTTCTTTGCACATTGCGCTGAAGTGTCCGATTTTGAAGCATCGATAGCACACTGCTGTCGGGTTTCGTCTCAGTGATTTCATAACTTTGCATGTTCTGTTGAAGAGGATGACCTGTTTGCCTAGTTTTAGGACCTGGTCTTCGGTGATCCTGATGGTGACTGCTGTGAAGGTTCCTCCTGATGGGTTGTTTTTGCAGTCTTCCATACTCTTAAGATATCTTGCTGCTACTATTTCTACATCCGCAATGTAGTAAAGTTCTTCTGACAGTTTGTGGACTGGAATTTCTCTGAGCGGGGCTGTTGGGACTGAGTGGATAACTAGTTCGGTGAACATGGTGGCCACTCTGAAACCATCTCTTTCGACTTCCGAGTTGGTGTTTTCCTTTGTGACATAATTGAGGGCGTCTATGTACGGCACTAGTGCGCTTGCGGTGAAGGTTGGGGGTGTGGTTATAATGATAGTTGATTTGTGGTTGACTCTGACTGTGAGCCCTCTGAGCTCTGTGGGGGCTTTTTGCTGGGCCAGAACTTTGATGTAGGCTTCCCTTAGTTTTCCGGGGTTTGTTCTGGTGATACTTGGGTGGAAGATTCTGATGGTTGGGGAGTGCAATTCCCTTCTGCAGGCAGGGAATGTTTTTGTCTTTTGTTCTTTTCCTTTACCTTTGTCTTGGTTTCAGGGTTGCTCTTGGGGCGAGGTGTTATTGTTGGTGTTTTGGGCTGCTCGCTGGGCCTATGTTTGAGGTTGGTTGTTTGTCGTGTTTTGTTGGGGTTTGCCCCTATCTGGGAGCTATTTGGCAATGAGCTGGGGGGTCTGTAGGGGATAGCTGGTGCAACTAGGCCTTGGGGGGAGTTTTTGGGGGGTTGGGTATTCTGTTAGGTGGGGGGGGGGGTTGTTGTGGAGCTTGTTGATCGTGGCCTTGAGGTATCTGATTTCATTTGACTGGTTCTAGACGAGTTGGTTGACTTCTCTGAGTTTTTTGTCGTGTTCGTGTCTTTCCATGTGCCTGTCGTCTAACTTTTTCCATATGTGGTTTAGGGCATGGGCAATGCTTCCGAAGGCCTCTGCGTTCATGAACACTCATTCTTCTTTGTTGTCGATGAACTGTTAGAATGTTTTTCCTAGGTTGTCTGGCATCATACTGGCTAGTTCATAGCGTGGTTCTAGTGGGATTGGTGAGAATATTTCTCTTTGGACTTCTTGTACCCTCTTTCTCCCTTTGTTATAGGTAGGCTTCGTTGTAGTATTGGAGTTGTTGTCTGATTCTTCGTCGTCTGCATGCATAGATCTGTTGCTTAGGAGTGTTGGGAGGGAGAGGTTGGAGAGGGACCTGCTAATTTGTCCTCTGAATGTGGGGTAACTTTTGTTTGTTTGTCCGCTTTAGGGTGTTTCGGTATATTAGGTCACCGGGACCTAGGCTGTTGGGGTGATCTAGTAGGGGCTGAGGTTTAGCATTGCCTCTGCGGTTGCTTAGTGTGGTGGTGTTGGGGCATAGGGTGAGAATCTATTTATGGCCTCGGCTGTGCTGGTGTGACTTTGGTTTTCTAAGTGTCCTTGGTTGATGATGGTGGTGTGCCCTGTCGAGGTGGTCTGTGTTTGGGTCAGGGTTTGTACTGGCATTGGGTTTTCTTCTGCCATTTGCATTCTTTGGATGTTGTGTTCGGTTAGGTGGAGGTCTTGGTCCCAGCTGTGGATTTCTTCTTGGTTAAATGGGCGAGGGCTGTCGAATTCTGGGCTGGGTGTTACTGCGCTTGATGTAGTTGTTAGTGTGGGCTGCGACTCTGGGAGTCTGATACGGACGGGGCTGTTGATGATGGCGGAGTTTAGGCGAGGGAGGCTGTTTGTGTTTTAGGAGGAGCTGGTTTGTTCTGAGCTGGAGATGGAGATGGGGTTGTTTTGTAACATTTTGGTTTTTCCGAAGAACATGAAGTGACTTATATTGTTTTCCCATTACTGTTATTTTACATCCCAATTTCCTCCAGCGGGGCGTTTACACTTAATTAAAAGCAAGAACATAACCGAAGGAAATAGGATGGTACTCCGCCTACTCGTGCCAAAGTAAATCAAAATATAGGAAAGGAAAGAAGGAAAAAGAAAGAAGAAAGAAGAAGCAGAAGAAAGAGAAAAAAGAAAAAAGAAAAAAGAAAAAGAAGATAAAAGGCCAAAAATCCAGAAAATGTGTCAAGCCGCAGAGTCTCCATCCCATTTTCCTTGCTCTTTTCCTAAGTCTTCTCGTAGGGTCCTCCTCTTACAGCTATCACTATCTCCGGGGGTTCCAGTAGTAGGTTGGGTGGTCTTCTGAGGCCGTGTTCGACTAGCTTGGTCCATAGGTCAGCTTTTTTGTATAGGAGGTCTTCGACTGTGTTCTTCCCGATCAGGTGTCTCCATGTGGTGTGGGATTTGCATTCGATAAGGTAGTGATCGATGGTTTGTTTTTGTCCGCATACGCATATGTTCTGGTCTCTGTTGTAGTGTAGGAGGTTAGGGATGTAGGCATGGCCGGTTCGGAACTGAAAGGCTCTCGACGCCGTGTACTTGTCAAGTGTGGAATATAGGTCGTCTTTGGGGATCGGTTTCCCGGCGAAGGTTTCGAACATCTGCCACAGTCATTCTTTGGTTTTCGTTTGGATGTTGCTTCTTGTGATGATCTTGCATTTTTTGACGTTGGTCCCTTTTTCGTTCTTTGGTTCAGGTTTTTTCGATTTGGCCTTGGCAATTTTGTCTGCTTTTTCATTTCCTTCCATGCCTTTGTACGCTGGTACCCATGCTAGTGTTACTTCGACGTTTCGTTCCACTAGTTTTGTGTTGAGGTCGAATATCTTTTTCGCTATGTACTGGGTGGGGCTTAGGTAGGGGTTGGTGGCGGCTATGAGGGCTGCTTGGTTGTCTGTGTATATCTTTGCCGAGGTGAACTCTTTCTTTTCCCTTAGTTTTATTGTTAGGGCCAGGGCCTCGAGTACCGCGTATAGTTCTCCGTCGAAGACGTGGATCCCGCTCCCAAGTGTTTTGGATCTTCCTCCTACTTGTCTGTTGTTTAGGTATGCTACTACCGCATTTCTGACCTGGGCATTTTTCCCGACTTAGGAGGCATCTATGTAGAGGGTGAGGTGGCCATGGGGGTGAACCTTAGGGTGCTCTTCAATTGCCTTTTCTTTGCTTTCGGGGAATGGGTCTAGTTTTGGTTTGCCCTTTGGATCTATGGGCCAGGGTTTCGTAGGGGGGGGGAGCCAGTACGATGAGAGCGTGTTCGTTCCTAGGTCTTCTTGGATCATGTGTATCATCGCGTCTAGCTGTAGCATCCGCTTCCTGGAGTGCTGTCCTTTGGGTTTGACTTTCCATGTTGGTGCTTTTAGGGATTTTTTCCGGTCTTTGTTTCGTCCTGGCATAGGGGGGAGCCTTAGGTAGTTGGGGTGCTCTGGACCTATGGTGAGCAGCCTTGCTCCATAGTTGGCCTGGTATCGTATTATTTGGAGTTCGGTGGGCTATACTTTGGCCTCTATCAGCGCTTTTCGATTGTTGGTGCTTCTCAACATGCCGCATGCCCATTTGGTTGCTGCTGCGATCGTGCTCTCTAGGGTCTTGTAGGCTTTTTCGGTGATGTTGTACAGGTAGAAGGTGTCCGCTCCATACAATAACGATGGGAGCACTA
The DNA here is from genome assembly GCA_016880775.1 of Phymatotrichopsis omnivora. Taxonomy (NCBI): domain Eukaryota; kingdom Fungi; phylum Ascomycota; class Pezizomycetes; order Pezizales; family Rhizinaceae; genus Phymatotrichopsis; species Phymatotrichopsis omnivora. The sequence goes on from JABYPW010001276.1 coordinate 13,724, forward strand.
CCGCTTTGACGAGTTTTAGTGCCATGGCCGGGTTTAGTCCTTTGCCACCTGAGGATAGCCTTGAGATTCTGGCTATTGCTGCTTGTGTGCTTTGGGTTCTGTGCTGGCAGTGGGCTAGTATTCCCTCTTTTTGGTCGAGTATGATTCCCAGGTATCAGACTTTTTCTTGGTGGTTGAATGTTTTGCCTTGGATTTCGATGTCGGGTTTGTTGTCCTACTGGCCTGGGCTAATATGTTGCAGTTTAGTTTTCCCTTCTGATAGTCATAACTTTAACTTTTCCAAAGTTTTTTGCATTTGCTCCCTGCAATGCTCTTCCAATATTCTGACATTTTCCTCGTAACTGTCGCTTTCTGCCATGATACACAGGTCATCTACATACATGTATAGTTTAACTGTCCTGCTGTCTCTTGTTAGCTCTGCGATGTATATGTTGAAAAGGAGTGGGGAGATTGGGGATCCTTGGGGGACTCCTGTTTTTATGGATCTGAAGGTGGATCTTGTCCCTCGGTCGAGAAACGCTAGTTGTCGGTTAGCTAGGAAGGACGCTACCCAATGTTGAATGTACTTTGGGGTGTTGTTTTCTTCGAGGATTTTCAGGAGCGCTTTTATATCGACCCTATCGAAGCCTTTTTATATGTCCATGAAGAGCACTGTGACCTTTTTTCCCCCTATTCTTTGCGTCTTGTATGTCGTGTTTTAGGGCGTTTGCTGCGTCTATGGTCGAGCATCCTGGGAGGGCTCCGTATTGGTTTTTGGTGATCATGTCATTGTCTATTGCATGCTGGGAGAGTCTGATTGCGACTATTTTTTCCAGGATTTTTGCTAGGGTGTCTATCAGGAAGATGCATCTGTAGGTGTTCAGGTCAGAGTAGCTGGGCTTCTTGGGCTTTGGGATTGCTATTCCTAGTGTTCTTTTGAAGTTTGCCGGGTACACCCTGTGCTTTATCAGGGGGTTAAGGAGCCTTGGGAGAATGGTGTCGTTGGCCTCATGGAGATTTTTCCATAGATTATATTGTATTTCGTATGGTCCTGGGGCTGTCGTGTTCGATGTGCTCCATAAGGCGTACTTTACTTCTTCCAGGGAGATGTCGTTTGTGTCATCTGTTATCAGGACTGGGGGCAGCATCGGTCCCTCGGCCTCTTCTAGGAAGTAGTGGTCTATCAAGGCCTGCGCTTTTTGGTCGGGGGTCTGCGCCCTGTTTATGGGGGGGAGGGGGTAGTCTCTTGCTGGTCTTGTATATCTGAGGGCTGTCCAGAGGTCTTTTAGCGTTGCTTCTTGGAGGAAGTTGTTCCAGTGGTCTTTTTTGGTCTTATGGATCAATCTTCGGAATTCTTTTTTCATGGTTTGGTAGTGTTCTTGGGCTTTCTCAGAGTTCCTGTTCTTTTTTGCTTCGTATCTTGCTTGTGTCATTTTCTTTTTGGCTTTGTCTAGGTCTCTATTCCACCAGGCTTTGGATTAGCTAGTGATGGTTCTCATGGGCAGGGCGTTGTTTCTTTTGGCATAGTTGACAAGATCGGTTTTGTTGATTAAGAACATGAAGATGATGATGATGATGATATTTCATTTCGTATTCTAGTTTTTACGACTAGCTCTTCACTAATCTAACTACCGGGCCGTCCACATGCAGTCAATGACTATGGTGTTTCACCCGCTACCTCTCCGCCAAAAAGAAAAAGGAAAAACAAAGGAAAAAGTATCACCCAGAATCCTTCCCGAAATACCCTGCCTAAGCGAAAGACTAGTTTACATGATAAAAAAAAAGTATTTTCCGTCTCCTCCACTCAAAACTACCTTCACTAGTTCCGGGCGATGAGGGGACTGTAGGTGTCATATTGGTGCCGGCGGGCGCGGTAGCAAGTGCTAAGCGAGCCGGCATTGTAGCAATCGGTTTGGTTTGTGTTAGTTTTTGTAGTCAAGCGTTCTGCGGGAGGGGATCACTTGCGTCCACGAGTTGTTTTGGTTGTTTGTTTTCGTTCTTGTCTTTCTTTAGTTTGGTTGGTTTTGATGCCGTGAGGGGCGTCGTGGTGTTGATGCGACTGTGGAAAAGGTCACTTAGTTGTCTGTGCAATCGCTCCGGGGGGCCTGGACACCCCTCCTAGGAGCTCTGAGAGCATCGCGGTTGGAGGTATTATACGGTCAGAGATCACATGTGGGGGGTGTAGGAGGTATTACAAGACAACCGCCTACGCGGTACAGGGCACGGTCGCGAATAAGGTGAGTTGCGCCAAACGGGGGGACTCTCAACCCGTCATCGCTGGCGACTACCGTTCGTGCCTACTGGATGCCATGTCGCGCTATCCAGTTGCTTGCATGTGTTGTTGTGCGATTGGCAGCGCACTTGGTTGGCGTGGGGTTGTAGTCTTTTCATCCAGCCGAGGATGGGACTGGTGATAGTTTCTGCTCGTAGGAATGTAGGGGGTAGGAGAGTATAGAAGAGTGTCCTGTTAAGAACATGAAGCGACATTTCTTATATTCCCTATTCGTTTATTTTACATCCCATTTCCTCCAGCGGGGTATTTACACTTAATTAAAAGCAAGAACATAACCGAAGAAAACAGGATAGTCCTCCGCCTACTCGTACCGAAAAGAAAAAGAAAAAGAAAAAAGGACAAAGAAAAAATGGAAAAAACTAAAGCAAACGGTCTTAAGAAAGAAACACAAAAGCAAATCCTTCGCGAGAAACCTCCTTCTCTACCTATCCACTCTTGTTCCTTCTCTTATAGCTATCACTACTTTCGGGGGTTCGGGGGGGG
>JABYPW010001277.1:0-16464 GCA_016880775.1 Phymatotrichopsis omnivora
ACTCCACACCCTATGAATTTCCTCCCGCTACATCCTACAAATTTGCTCAAGCACCTTCGTCTTCTGATTCAACTCGGTCTCAACCTCCCCTAAGAAAGCTTTCGTTTTGACATATTTCCACTTTAATTCTCTAGGTGGCCAATCAAGCCACATTTCGTTTTTCTTTGTATATATCGTCACCTTCTCATGAATGGTACGTCTAATCTTATGCAACTCTTCCCACAGAATCTGTAAGGTTTCCAATTGGTCGGTCGTCAAGTTTTCATTCTCAAACTGTTCCTTCGAAATTGTACGAATTTCCTGGTATCGATCTTCGAGGCACTTTACGCGTAGATATAACTCGGTACCGTCACGGATCAGCAAAATCACTCGTTCCAGTCGTTCTTTCGGACGCAAGTTCTTCTTCAATATTTTCTCACGCAGTGTTTGAATGAAAACATGCGCTATTCCGATTGGAGATGCGAGGAATTCTCGCCGCTGTCGAACCTTTGGATAGCGCGTACGGCAGAACCTTTGTATGATTTCTGCGGCTCTTTCCTCTTTTTCAGAGTAATCGCTGTTTAGTTGAGATGCGGCGTAGCTGGCGGGAATGGATGCGGTGGCTCTCTGTAGCCTTGACGACCAAATGCTATCCATAGAAATCGCGGAGACACCTAGCATGTGTAATTCCGAAAAAGCGCGCGAAGTTTACCCTCTTTCGGTAACGATGAGTAGAAAGTCCTTATTATTATATTGCTTGAACATTTCGAATAGTGTTGCCGCAAGCATCTGGGGCGGAAGTCCTTCCCAATCGCCAACATTCGCTGACAAACCGGGAACGGTCTTTGGATAAATGTAAGTTTTTATGCTACACGATATAGTGTTTAGGAAGGAGTTTAGAAAAAAAAAAAAAAATCCTTAACGAACAGTTTGCACAGTATTCCAAACCCTGGTAACATCCCTCTGCTGCGGCAAAATTGACCTCAAATTTGCCATGGTCACGGCTAAAAAATCGATTTGACGACGGGCTAGATATTGCTGGGGCTTAGGATGAAGATTCCCCGCCGACATTGTTGTAACCGCTGCGGTGTGATCCAAAATATGGCGAATAATTTTGCAAAAGCTCTCTACTGCTCTTACAAGTGATTGTTGATACCAATGCTGAGAAACAAAATCCGGATTTTTCTGCAATTTCATCTGTTAGACTTCAAACCAAGACATTCTGGATTGCCTAACCTGAGTTTCTTCGGTGAAAAGTGCCGGTATTTGTAGTAAATACATTTGTACCCAGGAATTTGGTATCAAAAAATCAGTAGGACGACTCATATAGATCTTATCGGTGTTAGCAGGCACACGCATGAAAATCGCAATATCGAGTGAGAGGCCGTGTACCAAAAATGTTGCCAACTGCTCATAAAAAGATATTACAGCATGGAAGGAAGTGAATTCTTCTATCGAGAATTGTTCCAACATCCAGAAGACTGTATCATATCGTCGCTGTAAAAATTTAAACGTAAATTTCGGTTCATTTTCAACTAGAAGATAAACGTACGTGAGTCTCTGGGCTTCCAGGAACTTTCTCGTATCTCAAGCACCGGATCTCTCTTAAGGTACGGAGGGCATGATTTTTCGTGGGATACCATGGCGAGCCTCGGAAAGCATTAGTTAAGCTTTTCATAAACCTATCGGCAACGCCTACAGAGACTCAGTAATAAATCCCATCATGAAATCAACAACGGACTCGGTGCAAACCTAAAGTCTCCGCATGTTGTAACTGTTCCAGAAGATATGAAAAGCTGTGATTATCTTTCCAGTCATGACGAATACGATGGAAAATAAGTTTTTCAAGCTCAGCAAGAATACAAAAGAACTCCGAGGATTCGCACGAAATCTCGTGATGCGTTTTCATTAAAATACCAGCATCATGTTCGAACGAAGAAAAAAACGTTATTTGGGCGGTAATACGGTCAAGCCAGTGGCGGACTGAATGGAATTGAATGTTAGATCCATACGTTTACTATTGGCCACCCAAGCAGATTGACATACGACGACCCACGAACGATTTCGCGAATTCTTGATCCAAAATATCGGGCTGTCTTCCGTAACGACAGTACAGGAGCATAAAACTATTGTAAATGGAACTCGTTCGGAACAAATCCTTTTTTTACCGTCATTGTTCAGCACTTTGTTTTCGGTACGGATGTGGAGACAAATAACCTTCATGCAGTTCGCAAAATCCTCTTGTGTAATTAAGCGATGGAAATATTTGCATGCCCCTCCCTGAAACTCTCGACAACTCGCTTTTTCCTGTCAATTTAGCAGCTACTTTGCAAATAGGCGCCCAGTATTGAATTATGCTTATGCAATTTTATTTTGGAGGGAAAAACGTACACGTAGCCAAATAAGAACAACACCTTTCGGGATACTGTTTTCTATATAGCTCCAAAGCTTTGTTGTGAATTTGTGTAATTGCCGGGTGCAAGCGATCTAATGCCCACTTGCGTGCTTTGTTCACAATCGCAGTAGTATCGAGATTTTTCGCGGAAGGATCAAGGCCGAAATTCAATGGGGACCAGTCAAGCATTCGGTACGTTTCTGCTTTCTTCGGGATTGGAAAGATTCCTAGAAAAAGCAGAAGTGATGGTGGAATTTTTCCTTCGGTAGCTAGAAATTTTACCATATTTGTCACTTCATTGACAAACTCAATTGGTAACTCGGACATCTTGTTTGCCGCATCTATGAAACGTGTCGCTTCTATGGTGACCTAACACCGCTGATGAGCAAGATATTTCTAGGGTATATCAGCAACGTTCGACCTACAATTACGGAAAAAAATCCCTTCATCCAACTTTCTTCAAAACGAATACTTTCATAGTCGACAGTTCCGTCCTGGCAATCGTTTAAAGCACGTGCAAGTTGCTGCCACGGACGCCACATTTCCGAAATTTCGGGTATCAACGGGTTTCTCGGACATAATTCTTCATTCCATGTCGGGATCGTTTTCGACTCAGAAGACAGCCTTTCACTCAAGCTCTTTGACTGGACGTAATTGAAAATCTCTGCGAGATCTTTTTGAGGAATTTGCCGGTAAAGGTTGTACTTTTCCACGAATGACCAAGCGTTTTCAACTTCTTCATTCTTGGAAACCACATCGAATAACTCAGAATACCTTTTTTTTGCCATATAAAAATCCTTCAACTTATCCGTCATTCCGAAATCACGGTAAAAGCTTTCTATCTCTGACTCAGATCCGAAAGCTTCCACGGTCATTGTTTCAAGGTCGGATGATATTTTTCCTTGTTTCAGGAGTAAGATGCACAATCTGGAGTAGTGAGATCGGGTGTTCGAATCGATGAAATCGCGATATCTACTCACAGCGTTAATGCAACGCACCTATAGAGTAAAATATAGAATTAATGAAGCTAGAGCGGGACACAACCTGTTCAAATAATGGACGAGTTTGTCAAAGAGACCTCCTCGGCGAAGTGAGCCAGCTCCTTCTTCATAATTCCCAGCACAAACATAACTGTTCGACGCCTCTTCGTAGCATTCTGCAAGTTCGAACAAACTAGCGGCCTTTTCGTATTCACCGTGGGCCGAAAATATCACTAATTCACTTAAATTAATACGATTTTCCAAAAGAGCTCGGAATGATCAGATTTACCTGCTGCGTTCTTAAATTCTCCCAGATCTTCGTAGCAGGCTGCCTCCTTGAAAGGCAAATTACTCTTATGGAAAAGCTTGGCAGCCTCGCGGAAACATTTTTCGAACTCTGCCCATTTACCCAAAGCCCGGTGGCTTCTCCCTTTTTGCTCTTCTATAAAAGCTTGAGCAATATTTACCCCTTTCCCGTCTTCCGCATTTCCGAAGCAAAATTTTGCCTGCACGTAAAAAAAAGTTAATACTTTGGTGTCTTCAGGTTGAAAGGGGATCAAACATTCTCATAATCTTGACGATGTAGAAATTCACGACCTCTTGTAGACCATTCCCGTGAATGTGAAGTCTCATTGCCGCATAATTGCTGCACTACCCAATTAACCTGCACCAGAAAATTTAGCATTTCCGACCTTATTTAAAATACGTGAATGCTAGTACACTTTCATCCTTGTTTGCTTGTTCCACAAAGACAATATCAACAAGAGGTTGGTCAGGCTCCTTCGTTAACAATTCGACAATCGAAGTGATGCTCGAAGGTTCGCTCTCAAAAAGCCACAATCGACTTCGGGGTCGGGTGATAGCTACATAGAGTTGCTATAAATAAGTGTTAAGTGGGATCTTCAGGGTTCAAGTTGAATAACGTCGGTTGCATATACCTTCAATTCAGTACACAGCGCCTATTTTATTCATAAATCTATCAGCCATTGCCTTGTAAGCTATCAACGCTCTAACACGATACTAACCGAATGTTTTAGCCCATCGTTATTTCCCGATGTTGCTAATGCCCGAAAACTGGAAAGACACTCGCTAGTTGTGAAGAAATCAACAAGGAAAACTTCATCAAACTCCATTCCTTTGCTCTCCAGTATTGTTAAGATAAGGACCTTCTGAATAGGACCAATTTCGTCTCTCAGTCTCTCTTTGTCCCCCCCGTCGCGAACAATTATAACCTGGTCTGCACTGAAGCCAGATCCTCTGGGGCAAAGCCCCACAGATTTTAATACGCTTGTAAAGAACGAGTCAAAGCTGGCTATACGAAAATCAGCTGAAAATATTCTCTTCATACAATCCTCCTTTCTACTTACCTAGGATGGTCGGCTTTGGTCCGGAGCATTGTCCGGTTTCGGGCGGTAGTTTATCAACCATCTCCGGAAATTCTGATTTGTCAGCGAATGGAAGACGAATATTGGGAGTAATTTTTATCTCACCCGTCCACAGCAGTTTCATGATGAACGATGCAAATGAAAGAATTCCCTGATGTGCGCGAAAATTTTTATCCAATTTTATGAGCTCCGGCCTCGCAAGCTTCGGAACGCTGGCTTTCGTGCTAAAGTGCTGGGAAAAATTTCCGGAAAAATTTCTAAACAAAAGATCTTTGACATCTTCAAAACGAAATGTAGAGTCTTTGGAGATGCATTGCGCCGTATCCCCGGCTATAAAATAGAAATATCAGACAATTTTTTCCTTGTTGAGGAAGTGGCAACGGATAACTTACCAAAATGGATACCTCGAGGGTCTTTGACAAGATTAACCAATAACTCAATTTCCAGTAGTCTCTGGTCCTGAACTTCTGCTTCTCATCAACAAAATCGAATTTCATAGTATAGATTTTTTCAAGGGTTTTTTTTTCTTACCATCTACGTAAATTTCATCTAGAGCTTCTTGCACCATCGGCTTCAAATCTTCGTTCTCCAAAATTGCTCGGAAAATTGAAATCACTCTATCGATATTGTCAAGTGCTTGTTGCTTGCGTTTTTTCTTCTCATATTTCCCGTAAATATCGTAGAGTCGGTCTCTTTCGCGCTGGCTAGTAAAAGCGGGGGCCAGTCTCCAACTTCTGGTCATATATTCCTCCTTTGACAACGGCTTGAATTGTGCTTCTGCCGTCGTCGACCCTTTTATAACACCCATTATTTCCATAAAAGCCAAAGCCTCCGAAAACTTACTTGTCAATTGTGGAGGGAATGTACACCAATATTCATTTTTGAAAGTTTGGAAGTCCACTGTATGTGATTTCTGGGAAAGGTGTCTGCTCCTCTCCCTTCGTTCATACTCCTTCGAGCCTCGAATTTGATAGTCGTTTTTGCCCTTCGGTAGGCCATGCTTCTCAATGGAGAAGTCTTTCCTATCCGCGTATCTAACGTATCCTAAGTAATTTTTATCGCGATGCAGAAAGGTGGCAAACCTAATCGTGTTTTCCAATAGTTTTAAAAAATAGTCAAAGGTACACACAATCGGGAAATCTTCGTCTTTGAATGACGTAATAGATTCGGTAACTTCTTTATCGTAGCGATCTATACCAGCCCACGTATCATCTTCGACTTTTTCCGTAATACCCTCCCCTTGAGAATCAATGAGGTGTTTCGTCTGGCGGCCCAGTTTATAAGCCAGCACTGGTGAACGGGTTAGAAGAAACTGTTGGAGGATTTACTTGTTAGTCGGAGATTTCATTATGATTATTCAAAACCCAAAGAATAATTCGGGAATCACATACCTGGCGGAGTGACTTTCCTTTTTGAAGCTCGCTTGCTGCTAAATACCTGCTAAGGAGCTTATAAACGAGGCAAGTCGTTTTTCCGGTCCCGCTCCTTCCGAGTACCAAGGTCGAGGTTTTAGACTCTTTTATGACGCGGAGCTCTTCTTCCGAGAGTATCAAAGGATATTCTGCGTTCATGTTTCCGGAAAATATATTGTCAACTCTAATTTCGGTAAGAGCGTAAAATTTGTCTGGAAGCAATAAGCAAAACGAGTCGCAACGGACCACACTCATGAGATTCTTACTCGATAGCAAGATACTTTCGGATGCTTTTTCGTTTTCTGAATTCAACTCCACAGTAAACTCCACAGATTCTGGACTCGCATTCTGTTCTAGCTTAAGAACAGAGTGGTCAGGGAACTTGATCGGCAAGTTTTTGCCGGAAGATTTCTCGAAGTTAGTTTGTTTGCATGCTTCCATTCGCATAACGGAGTAGTTCTCCTGAAGGTGTAGGACGTGATTTATCGCTTTTTCCATCTATCAATTGATATGGTAAGAAAACGGAACATAGTGATATCGATACTCTGATAAATAATAGCATGCGAAAGGAGAATAACTACAAACCTCCTTGCAGTCACCAATTTTCCAGACTAAGCAAAAGTTAGATTTAAGTACCGTTTAAAATGTGTAAGAAGATATCTCACCCTTTACCACTTGTGTTACGTCATTTGCATCCTTGTCTAAACTGACATCCACTTGCCACAATATCCGCCCATTGGATCCATAAACTGCTTCGTGGAGTGTTCCTTGAGCCCTTTGCCTCTGAACGCTATTACCAGCTTTTTGAACTAACGACTTGCGTCTCCAATCGCCAGAGGCTAGCTGGATTAATTTTTTCTTGATATGCTCAAAGTTTCCTTTTCTGGAGTCAGCTGTAGATCAAGTAGCCGCCATCACATCAATCAATGGAAATAACAGAGTTGCGATGAAACCTTCATAATTGGAACACTCCAAGTCTTTCCGAGCCCGCGGAGAAAGAATTAACCACCAAATTCCTAGCTTCCGACCGAAAGGTTCCGAATACTGATATGGCTGATCCATTTCGGTGTGTGAAAAAGAGCTATCTTCCACGGCGTGGCTTTCTCGAGCCTCATTGCACAGTCTGCAGGGGAAAGTATCCACCAAATTCTGCATTATCAAAAGCATCTCATCATTTTCAAGCTTCTCGAGAGCGTAAATTAACCCGCGTTCTGAAGATGGTGGTATGATGTTGAAAGCTTCCAAGAGGAGAAGATCGGCTTCCGAGAAGTTAATATTAGTCGTTGGTGCCTGAGTTGCTCTCTCGGAGGCGGACTTTTTGTCGTTTTCGCCAAGTTTCCTCATGATATTGGATGGGATATGATGAGAAGCTTTCTGAGATCCGGCTTTGCTGCAAAGGTCTTGCGCCGCCTTCAAACGCTGTATTAGCTCTCTCAAATTGTCCCACCTATGAATTTGCGGAGAGACTCCGTGATTACTCTTGCAATTGTTGCAAAGAGCGATCAATGTGGAAGTCCAGGATTCAAAAATCTTAGGATTGGTGATGTTGACACGGAATGTCGCGATCCAATTTTTCATCGTCGAGCAGTTACCTTCGCTGGAAATCAATAACCCCAGTAATTCGCTTTTCACTCCTAAACGCTCGGCCAGAGGTTTCAAAGCCATCGGATAAAATGAAATATTGAACTGAATTATGGACGCAATTAAATCCATAAATGCGGGTTGGGTGTGGAATTTTCCGAAATCGTGGCCCAATAGTGGAAGTAAAAATTGCTCCACAATCTTCTTGCGCAGAACTCTCTCGCCCGTAATATGGTGTTGACGCGTCGCATCTGTCAAGTGATTTTTGACGATAGTAAAGAATTGGGCGATTCTCTTGGTGTAAGCCTCGAAATCGGAAAGAAGGTTGAATGAAATTTCATCGTCCGTGAGAAAATCCAAAAGTTGGTTACTATCGTTGATAAGATTATTGTAGGCTTCCAAGCATAGCGAGGCACTAAGCTGTTTAGAACTAAAAATAATGCTTGAGAAAGTTTTCGTTGTAGCAGATGGCCTTGGGAACATGATGCGGTTCTATTTGTGGATGTGTTCTTTTTCGGCAATTCGATAGATATAACTAGTGGATGATCCCGCGCATGCCGGTGTTGAGTTGGGAACGTCAAGTGGTGAATTTCAATAGATAATGAACTCCCAAGTGTTTTCGATGTGGTGAATTTCAATAGATATATAATGAACTCTCAAGTGTTTTCGATGTGGCAAACAATGGTAGGTAAATGGAATACTGGAAGGACTGTGGTGGCCTAACTCATCCCTCCCTGTCCATACAATAGTGACCGAAGGAGTCATGAATATGGCCTAACTCATCCCTACCGAACCAGTACCGATTGTGGTGCGGCTGGTGCATCCCGGATTCCCGGTTAGCAGATCGTCAATGCGTCCCTCAGACCTGGGCACGTAAGCAAATTGAAACTTTATTTTAATGAAAACTCCCAGTCCTCCGCTGCATTATACGCATCCACCGAGGTGTAACTCCCTATGTAAGCAGTACGCGAACTAGGAGAGATCCAATATCCAGTGTATATAGCGTAATAGAGCGAATCTCCAATTCGCTGCAAAACGCGTACAGTAAGTGACCCCCCCCCCCCCCCGTTAATTCCGGCCTTTTCGGGAATCATTTTTGTTCTATGGAAAAAGTTCCCTTGTTTTCAAAGCTCTATGATATAATTTTTATTTCCGGGTAATTCTGAACTTTAGTTAATTTCATTGATTTGACATGAACTTGCAAGGAACTGGGCAGAAAATTTGCCTTTTAACCGAAGAACCAAAAAAAGAATAAATTGATGGGTAAAAAGATTACAGTGTGGCAGGCGTTATTCATTTACATAGGATTTCTGCGGTCGCTCTGCCCAAGACTTTCTCTAAATATTGTACTCTACCACACCTCTACTATTCCACCACATGATGCGGTTGTCATTCCGCGAAAACATTGCCGTGGGCTACATCAAGAGTGCTTTCACAAAGCCGACACAGAAGTCGGAATTAGAGTCCGGTAAAGTTTGTAAGGGATTAACGACGAAGAAACCGTTTGTGCCGGCAAAGTATTATAAAATTCGGGATATGTAGTCGTGTACAGTTACGGGAACGGAGAAGGAGGGGAGATGAGGAAAGCTTGATTTTAACATTAGTTAGCGCACTCGGGACCTGTGGATAAGGTTTGCGCGAGATAAGGTGGTATGTATTCATTTCATGTCTAACATAGGTTCTTTAGGATTGGGGAATTGAAGCGTTTCGAGTGATCAACTATGACGAGTTATTGTAGTTTATTCCATTTCAGTGTTTTACATGCTGCAAGTATATGTCACTATATTATTAATGAATGTGTAATCGCTTTATGTTTATATGTATATTGAAAAATTGAGCTATACAAGTGGTAGCTAATTCCCATAAGACTCTCTCAAAGTTGATCTGTCTAACCCGAGTCTTGTTTCTGGGAGGGGGAGTGTCGAGAATTTAAGGCTCACCGTACTATAAACTTTCAAATACGAGACAGAATTACTAAGAGAATACAGCCCTCAATATTGTGGATCTCGACTGATGTTCCGGCCCATGAACATACCATTCTCTCTTGCTTGGTAGTAATATGGAGTTGCCGGGCAAAACATATTTCCACTCCAGTGAAAAAATAATAATAATAATAATAATAATAATAATAATAATAATAATAATAATAATAATAATAATAGTGATATGAGAGGATAATGGTTGTGTTTTTCTTGTTGTGATTTCTTTTTATCTTCCTTTTCTTTCTTTATTTCTTTTCCTGTATTTGTTCTACCTCACGATAGGTTAGAAAGTTCGTTCTGCCCCACGAAAGGTTAGAAAGTTTGTTCTGCCTCACGACGGGTTGAAAAAATTTGTTCTTTCTCACGATCAGTCAAGTGCAACCAGCCCTTTCTTTTTCTTTTTCATTTTTACTCTGCCACACCTTCGACCTGAGGTACGTACTCTCCTGCGAGGGGAGAGATACAATCTCAAAAAGTTTCTTTTCTTTTGTTACTGTGGTTCTTCTTGCGAATATCGCTCGTTATTCCGCTTCGTTTTTGTCTTCAAGCGGACCCCCTCTAGAACAATCCGAGATCTCCCGACTGCAACATACGATAAGTTAAGATCCAAAAGTTGTACTGTTAGAAGTAAAAAGGGAATGAAGTTACAATTTACATCGCTGGGGATTTCTGTATCGTTACTGACTACAGTACTAACCCATCGATTTGATTTTTATTTAGTACGGAACACGATTTATATTAGTATAGGTTAAGAGGGGCCGAATGGGATGCTATTCTTATCATTGTATAAACGTAGATGTCGGTGTAACATCCATTTGATGAAAGAGGTAAGGCATAAAGTGTGTATGTAAAGTCAAGGTAAATAACAAAGGAGGACACCCTATCTAAAATCAACTGATTTATGGAGATCTGCATGTAACAAGCGGAAACCACACAATTTGACGCATTTCTCCGGTCATGTGACATTACTGGAGTGTACCACATAACAGAATTCATTTTCCACCTGGATATACTGGACAAACCAGAGGAGATGGAGGAAGTCATTCTTCGAAAGCTATTTCGAAATTTTTCCTCAAAGAGAGGATAGGAATGCACATGTTATCAATAGAACTCGCAATTGCGTAAAATCTCTTGATTCAGTCTCACAAGTTACAAACAAACAAGAGGACCCAAACCAGAGGAATCGAGAAAAACTGGACAAAGTAAAACTCAAAAAATTTACAAATTCGCGGTCAAATGTATCACCATTCTGCATCACAAATTCCCCCCTGCTACCCCATCCTACGATCTTACTCCAGCTCCTATTTCCTCCAGCTCACCTGTCCGCTGCTTTAACTCAGCCCCATCACCATCCATGAAAGCTTTCGTTTTCTCATAGTTCCCTTTTAAATCCCTCAGCGGCCAAACAAGCCACTCTTCGTTTTTCTCGGTGTATATCGTCACCTCCTCACAAACGGTACGTTTAATCTTATGCAACCCTTCTTATAAAGCCTACAAAAATTCCATTTGACCCACTCTCAAGGCTTCGTTCTAAGACACTTCCTTCAAAGATTTTCGAATTTTTTAGGAATCGGTTTTCGAGGCCCTTCACGCGTAGATACAAATCGGTACCGTCACGGACCAATAAAATCGTTCGCTATAGCTGTTCCCTCTGACGCAATTTCTTCTTCAATTTTTTCTCGTTCAGTTTTTGAGTGAAAACATGCGCTTTTCCGGTAGGAGGTGCTAGGAATTCTTGCTGCTGTCAAGCCATTGAGGAGCGCGTGCGCCAGAAATTTTGTGTAATTCCAGCGGCTCTTTTCTTTTTTTGGGTAGTAATCGCTATTTAGTTGAGATTCGGCGCGGCTGGCAGGAACAGATGTCCCGGCTCTCTTTAGGCTTGACAACCAAGTGCTATCCATAGAAACCGTAGAGACACCCAGCTCGTGTAATCCAGAAAATGCGTGTAAAATTATCCCGCTCTCGGTAACGATGAGTAAAAGTCTTTTTTATTATATAGCTTGAACATTTCGAAAAGCTCTGCTGCAAACATCTGGGGCGGAAGCTCCCCCCAATGGCCAACATCTACCGACAAACGGGCAAGAGTCTTGGGTAAATGTAAGCGCTTAGATTATAATATGAAATATTGAGGAAGGAGATTAGGAATAATTAACGAACAGTTTGTACAGTTTTCCAAACTCTAGCAATATCCTTGGACATCGGCGATAGAAGGGGCGACTTTGACCTAAAATTTGCCATCGTCACAGCTAAGAAATCGATTTGACGACGGGCTAGGTGTTGCCAAGGCTTAGGTTTAAGACTTCCGGCTGACATTGTTGTAACAGCTCCATCGTGATCAAGAATGGAGCGAAGTATGATCGAAAAGCTCTTCACTGAACTTAAAAGCGATTGCTGATACCAATACTGACAAATAACATCGGAGTTCCTCGATTTCACCTTGTGCAGTTCTACCGGTGACATTCCGGACTGCACAACCTGACCTTCCTGGGTGAAAAGTCCCGGCACTTGCAGTAAATACATTTGAACCCATGAATTTGGTATCAAGAAATCAGTGGGCCAGCTCATATAGATCCTACGGAGGTTAGCAGGTATGCACGTGGAAATAGAAAAATCGAGTGAGAGACTGTGTACCAAAAAAGTTGCCTTCTTGTAAAAAGCTATTACAATGTGGAAAGAAGGGAAATCTTCTATTGGAAATTCTCCCAACATCCAGAATACTGTTTTGTAGTACTCCCGCCGAAACTCTCACACCAACACAATTTGTTTTTACATGGAGCATTGGACGTACGTGCGTTTTTGAACTTCCAGGAATTTTCTCCTGTCTCAGGTTTCGGATCCTTTTTAATGTACCGTGGGCATGATTCCTCGTGGTATACAATGACGCGTCTCGGAACACATCAGCCAAATATTTCATAAACGTATCGGTAATGCCTACAGAGTCTTAGTAAAACGGCAAACCTCCTTGTGGTCGCCAATTTTCCAGACTAATCGAAAGTTCGCTTCAAGTCCTATTCGAAAATATGTAATCGAAGATATTTCACTCTTTACGAATTTTGTTACGTTATTTATACCCTCGCCAAATTCGACATCCACTTGCCACAAGATCTGCCCATTGGAACCTAAACTGCTTCGTGGAGAATTCGTTGAGCTTTTTGCCTCTGAATACTACATGAACTAGCGATCTGCGGTCCCACTCTCCAGAGGCTAATTGAATCAATTTTTCCTTGATGCGTTCAAAATTTCCCTTACAGAAGTCAGTTATAGATCAAGTGGCAACCATAGTATTAATCGACGTATAAAGCACTTTTGTGATATTACCTTCAAACTGGACTCCTCAAAGTCTTTCAGAGCCTGCATAGAAAGATATATCCAAAATTTCCAGCTTCCGACCAAAATACTCCGAAAATCCATTTCGGTGTATGACAAGGAGTTACTTCCCATGGCGTGGTTTTCCCTAGCCTCGTTGCGCCGTGCCAAGGGGGAAAGAGGGGGGCGGTGGCCGGCAAATTTTGCATTATCAAAAGCGTCTCATCTATTTCAAGCTTCGCGAGAGCGGAAATTACCTCATGTTGCGGTTGCGTTTTGCGTTACACAGATGGGTAGAACGTTGCTTGATATCAAAAACGCATCCGCAAAGTGCCTTCGCAAATCCCTACGGAGATGAAAGATAAGAAATACCAATGCGGGAAAGAGAAATTTTTTATTCGAGCGAACCGAAAAAAGAAAAAAAGCCCGCAACGGACGAAAGAAGGGGCATCGATGCCGGCGAAGAAAAACACGAGTGAGAGAACATGACAATGAAGATCGGTAGTCGGAGAATGGAGCAAGTTGGATTCCCCGCTATCGAGGGCGCACGCTCAGTTCCCCATGTTGCTTCAGGGATGAAATAACAACACAAACAGTAAGAACAAGAAACAAGAACAACACAAAATCCTTGTCCATGCTCATTCCCAACACATGCACCTCCATCAAAACCCAGGTCTTCTCTTCTTACGTGGCCGTCCCCCAAACTTCCCCCTCTCAGCTTCGTTTATAGAAACTATCTGACTCCCTTCGCTTCTTGCCGAACTAGATCCCGCCGGCGCTGTTGAAATTTGCAATTGTGGCGGTTGACTCCCGCCAAACGCATTAAAACTACCATTATCTACGGCCTTCCCCTTCCCTTTATCCATTTTTTTCCTCTCCATCGTTGTTTCCCCCAAATCATTTACTGAGAATTCAAACTCATCAGGATCGACGCCTACCTCCCACGTGTCCAGGATAGCTTGAAACCGTGGCGGTAGCTGAATCCTACCCTTGACGGAGGTTAAGGTTCGGAGTTTCAGAAGGTTTTCATTTCGTTCTTCCTCTAAATCCCCAGCAGCCAGCCCAGAGAACGACGTCCCCCGAACCGGCGCCTTGGGGATGAGATTTTTAAGTTGCTCGGGTGAAGGTTTAAGCGAGATGCCGCGGGTCGAGAGATATATTTCTGTAGCCATGAGACGACAAATCCTTTCCCTTCTCAAGCGCAATTTACCAGGCACATCCAGAGGGAGCGGGTAGAGATAAGTTTCCAGAAGGTTGTTGTAGATGTCTTCTAATTTCATAGTAGCTAAATCGTCCTTTGTAGGGAGGAGCGTCTTTAGTTCATACCCCTTGGCGATAGATTCCTCTTCCAAAAGTGATTGGAGGCGTTCCGACAGTTTGCCGAGGTCATCGAAGAGATATTTCGGGTTTTCAACTTCGGTAAGCACGGAAATTCCTAGAAGTCCCTCCTCCATTATACCCCGGAGGTTGGACTCCAAGGATTGGATGTAGTCCGACACGGAGTATTCGAGTTCTCCGTTTGCCATTCGTGGAGGGCGGAGTGAGCCATCGCCGTCTATGTAGGCGTATTTGTACAGAGACGAGAAATTCGTTCTTCGGTGAGAAGATTTAATCTCTGATTTTTCATCGATCTCCGATTCTTCGTCGGTCCCCGGTTCTTTGTCAGTCCCTGATTTTTTGTCAGTCCCTATTTCTTTGTCGGTCTCTGATTCTTCAATCTCCGATCCTCCACCTGGTGAAGGAATTTCGGATCCGGAGTCCACAACATAGCGTTCGCTTTTATATTTTGCCTGGCGCCTGAGAATCCTCTGCTGCTCATACGATAATACAGGGACCAACTTTTCTTCCTTTTGCTTGGTGCAATAGAGGCGTTGCGAGACGGAAAGTTGCCTATTGATGTTGAATGCAGTGAAAAATAATCCATCATTTGGTTCAGGTCCCGCCCCCTCCTCGCCCGAGAATGGCTTGAAGTTTTTGGTTCCGCATGGGAGGACAGAGATATTTAGTGGTATATTCTCAGTTTCGGCGATGTTGGATGGCGAAGGGTTTGCAAATATGTACGGATCTCCGATAATTGTGGCGAATTGTTGTCCTTGGACAGTTTCGGAGAAACGGTAGGATGAGGTGAGGAAATTCCGGCGAGAATATACTAAGACATTGGTAATATCTATATCGCGATCAGTTACCGCATTATGCATTATCACCCACAAGGAGAAACCAACCTTCAACACCTTTAAAAACTTCCAACGCCAAAGTTCGATCCTCTCTATGCCGCCAATGCTTAACGCTCCGTAGTCTCCTTCTCATCCTCAAATCCACCCATTCCACTGTCTTATCCGTCAACGCCCAAACACTCTTGCCTGGTTCCACGCCACTGCAAATATCCAGGATCCAACTATCAGTGTCCACAATACCCTCAAGAACACTTCTATTTCCCTTCTCCCGCACGTCGAATAAAGCCAGTCTCTTTCTTCCCGCTGCGACAAGTGTATTGACATCTGCTCCCCAGGTAATCCTTCCCCACCCATTTAACTCACTTCCAGGTTCATCAGCGGAGGTGTAAAGGGTGCCAGAAGCAAATTCCTTCACTCGAAAACAGGTTTTGAAACGTTTTATTTCGAGGTCGTAGAGTTTCCATCCGCCGTTCTCATCTATGAGTGCACATTGTTGATCATACCAAGGATTGAAATCCACATCCGCATGTGGAATTTCATCTGCCGGAATCGATAGCAGCTCTTTCAGAGAGCACGAAGATGTCGGGCTTGCGTAATCTCTCGACGAACGGAAAAAAGTCGTGGCAGCGGGGATGCGGATTGCTAATAGTGCTACCTCTCCGAAAACATAAAATCAGTTCAATTCCTTCCAACCAAGGATATAAAACCAAAACCTACGTCTCCCCATGTCGCCCATCCCCCCGGCAAACCGCAATTGTCTCACTGGCGCTACAAAACTCCACGCGGGGGTACACTCATCCCCGACAATGATTTTCGGCACCAAAACATCTCGCCCACCCTTTCGCCCCTCTTCCCGCATTCTCCTCTCTCCCAGGAGTCCGATTCCAACATCACCCCCGACCGGACCCATTGCCCATGCCGCAACATTGACATATCTCGATTTTTTTTCCTCGAAGCTGTTATTGGTGGCTTTTCCGAATGACAGCAGTTTATTCATGACCGGATCAAAATTTTCAGTTTCCGAGAGTATTAGGTTCGATTCTTCCAGGTACGGGCCTAGGAAGTCCAGTGCCGGAGCGGCTTCAGGTGCGTCTTGTGCCTAAGAATGTTATGATAAAAGAATTCAAGAAAGAGCAGGGAAACCCACAATATACCGGCTCCACGGCACACGTGGGTTTTCAGGGCCCGGGGGGTTTGTGAGGTCGTGAGTGATTCGTGACGGTGGTAATGCAGTAGGAAAATCAGCGCGAATGGGGTAGAGTTTCGAAGC
>JABYPW010001278.1:0-16462 GCA_016880775.1 Phymatotrichopsis omnivora
GTGCGGGGTTGAACTTCTTGGAGAAGTATGCCACTGGGTGCAAAACTTGCTTTCCATCCTCATGCTGGAACTTTTGGGAAAGGATGCCCGCTGCCACATGATCCGATGCATCCGTTTCCACAATAACCGGTTTTTCTGGGTCGAAGTGTCTCAGGGTTGGCGCTGATGTGAACGCTTCTTTGAGACTTATAAAAGCAGCATTTGCTTCCTTCGTCCATTCGAACTTTTGGTCCTTTTTCAATAACTTTGTGATCAGCGATACTACTCTTGAGTATCCTCTGATGAATCTTCGGTAGAAGTTTGCGAATCCTAGGAACATCTGAATGTCCTTGACTGACTTTGGTATTTCCCATCCAAGTACCGCTTCTACCTTCTTGCTGTCTATGGTGATGCCTTCTGGGGAGATGATGTATCCGAGAAATTCCATTTTTTCGACATGGAATTCGCACTTCTCAGGTTTGCAATAAACTTTGTTTTCCCCTAGCTTTTTCAAGACTGTTTGCACATGGCTGATGTGCTCTTCCAGGGTTTTTGAAAAGATCAATATGTCATCTAGATAGACAACACAGAAAACGTCCAAATGATCTTTTAGAATGTCGTTGATGAACGCTTGGAACGTTGCTGGTGCATTTGTGAGTCCAAAAGGCATAACCTTATACTCATAATGACCATACCTGGTGTGGAATGCTGTCTTCCATTCCTCACCTTCTGCAATCCGGATTGAATTGTACGCCTGTCTCAGATCTAACTTGGTGTAGATCTTCGCTTCTTTCAATCGTTCCAATGTTTCCTGGATTAACGGCAATGGATAGCGATTCTTGATCGTGACTTTGTTGAGTCCGCGATAATCCACACATAGGCGGAGTGATCCATCTTTCTTTTTCACAAATAATATCGGTGCGCCAGCTGGAGACTGTGACTCCTGGATGAATCCTTTCGCTAGGTTCTCTTTCAGGTACTTCCTTAGCTCTTGCAGCTGTACCTCTGATAGTCCATAGGTAGGTAACCACGGTGGTTCACCTCCTTCAACCAGTGGAATCCTGTGATCGATTTTTCAGTGTGGTGGTAAAGCGTCCGCTTTTTCCTTGTCAAAGAGGTGCAAATATTCGTGGTACTCCTCTGGTACCAATTCCTCTGGCGGTATTATGTCCGGTGGTTTCCCTTCCTCGCTAGGTTCTGTAACGCTAATGGCATATAGCTTGCTGTCATTCCTTGCTGTCATTTTTTCGAAGGGTACCACTCCAATGGTGGTGATATCGATTCCACTTCTCCCTTCCTCTTCCAAGAAGGTGAGCTGATTTCTCTTGAAATCCAGTTGCGCTTGGTGGTGCTGTAGCCACTGCAATCCTAACAGGATAGGACAGTCTGCTAACATCATAATATAGAACAACGCTTGTTCCTTTCTTGGTCCAACCTGAATTTCCGCTTCGGTGACCTTGGTGATTTTTCCGCTGCTTGCTTGTCTTCCATCGACAACTGTCAAAGTTCTTGGGGTCTCTAACTTCGACATAGCGAAATCGTTTTCTTGCGCAAATGTTTCGTCCATGAACGCGAAACCTGTTGCCCCTGTATCCAATAGGGCATAACACTCCATATTGTTATTCAATGTTGCTTAGACTATCAAATGTTCTCCTTCTAAAAACATTTCTGACTTTTCTGTTCTGGCGGCTTTCTGGGTAAGGCTTTTCCCTTGGGTTTTCCTCAGAGCTAGACCACCATCTAGTTCTGACTCTTGGAGTTTCCCGACTGGACTGTAACGGTTGCCACTTTCGCACTAGTGGTCTTTGACTCTTTGCTGGTTTCCTTCTTGGGACAGTTCTTAGTGTAGTGTCCCTCTTTGCCGCAATTGAAATACAAGCCTTTGTTCTTGCGGCGATCACTCTCTTCCTGAGTGATCTTTTCTTTTTCCTGGTGTTGTCCCTTCTGGCGGTAGGTGCTGAACCTTTTCTGTTTCTTGAAGCCTTGCTTCTGCTACTCTTCTCGGGACTTGCTGGTAGGTTTCTCTTCCTTTTTCGGAATTGACTCAAGTTGACTTTCCAACTGAATACACAGTTGTGTGAAATCCGAGTACGTCTTAGGGAGGTTCGACTGATGGGCCAGGGCTTCATGGACCTTCCCTTTCAGTCCCTTCTTGAACAGGAGTATCCTCATCCTGTCGTCTTCGGGTAGGTTAGCATTGAATACAAGACCGTCAAAGTCGGCGCAATACTCAGACACGTTCCCTTTCTATCTGAGGTTTTCCAATTGCTGGTAGGCTGTATTATCCTTATCTGGGTCATCATATGCCTTCCTTAGGGCTTCTTCAAAGGTTGACCACGTTTCTTCAGGTGCTTTTCCATTCTTGGAGTTTTTCAACCTCCTGGCAATGTACCATTTTTGCGCTGGTCCCTTCAAAAATGATGCTGCCCACTTAATCTTGTGGCCCTCATCCTCGAATCTGTCCTCATTGACCTCAAAGGTGTCCATACACCTCGTGATGAACAGGTCTAACTGGGTACGGTCCTTCCCATCGAACGCTTCCGGGTCCTTAAGCTTCGCTAGCTTAGGCATTTCTCGTTCTTGTTGTTGCTCCTCTTCCAGTTTTTGTTGTAAGTCGTCAATCCTTAACTGGAGTGTGACCCGCTCTTGTCTCAGGTTTTCCAGTTGCTCGTTTTCCGGTACTCGCTCCTTCTTGAGGCTTTCGATTTGTTGCTGATCTGTAACTTGTTGCTGTTTTAGGTCCTCGATTTCTTGCTCCTGATCAATGCTGGAGTTATAGTGTTCTCTGATCCAGTTTCTGATCCTTTGATACTGTGGAACGGCGTGTCCTTTATTGAGGTTGTAGATATCTCGCCAGGACCGTAGTTCCTCTAGGTCTGGGATAGGGTATGCTTCCTCGATATCCTCAGGTTGGTCTGGAAGCTTTTCCTTGGTAGACATTGACTGATGCCTGTGACTCTTTGCTGCTGGGAACTCGTCGATGCTTGGGTCTAGGACGGCAAGTAGGAGGATTCTGAGTTTGTCGAGCTGGACTGGGGTGACAGGGTAGTTCTGGTGTAGCACAACAAGATCGTCTTTGTACAGATAGAGAACAATCTTATCTTCGCTCTCCTGGTGTACCAGTTGTGTCCGAGAGAATAGTGACTTCAACTGCAAGGTTGTCAACCTTAGATTTCCTAAGATGTTCCAGGAATTTGAGGGCGGCGTTTTCCAATTCCTCATCTAGCAGAAAACTTGCAGTGACGGCGTCGGTATCTGACCACAGGCACAAGCGTAGCACTGGTGCTTTTCCTGGGTCTGGGGTAACTGTTACCACCTGTGGTACCTGGTACTCAGTGGTTGAAATAGACTCTGTCGTTCCAATGGTCGTCGCAGTGATAGTCTTTGCAGAAGAATCCGTGGATTTGCCCGTCACAGTTTCTGATGCAGAAACCTTTTTTCCACTGTAGCCTGGTTGCCTTCTTGAGTTCCTGTTGCTCCCTAGTTTTGCAGCGTAGGTGGTGGTCAACAGGGTTGACTTTGCGATGGCAGATGCTGCACCAAACTTTCTGAGCCCTTGCCGGTCTCTCAGAAAATACCTTTGGTGATGCTGGTCTCTGTGCTGGTCTAGCCTGGACCTCTGGACTGAAATGGACTCTGCGATTCCTCTTCTGGGGGGTGGAATTTGCAGGTCTTTGGGCTCCTCTGGAGGAAGCAGGTTCTTGTCTTGTAGCAGCCTGGTGACTTCCTCGATAGTGAACTGGGGTTCCTCTCCTCGGAAGTTCCAGTTGACTGGGGATGACATCCAATGTCACCTGAATTCTCATGTATCTTCTACGATGGTGATTTCTGAAAGATGCAGTATAGTGTAAAGGACAACTCATTCAGCGATACAACTGACGCTCAGTCTGTATTGGGGGTTTTGGGTAAATCAGGATAGAAGAAGATACACAACTCTGTAGAGGACTCAGGAGATGCGCATTGAGGCAACGATGTGCTGAAGGTTTGTGGGAATAACTTTCTTTATTCCTAAGGTGTATACTTAAGATACTGCGTGAAGAAGAAAGAGAAAGAAATACAGGACCGCGAGATTTCCTTCTCTTTTATACCAATCGCCAAGAGCACTGCCTCCCTTCTAGAGCAGTCTCTATAAAACCTGTTTCGTCCACATGACCCTTTTCCATACATCATTCAATCTAAACACTATTCTCATGACCTTCGCAAGGCAGACAGCTAAACATGAGTGACCATACATGACCGAGTGATAATTCATGATTCATAATGCGGAATTCCAAAGAACATCACTAACAATAGGAAACATAGGAGAATACAACAAGTAGGAAAGTACATGACCATGGTTCATTACACCTCCCTATCCCTAATCTACTATTAGTTTCTTTACTTCTATAACTCAGGCTCTCTATAGTAGAATTAGGATGTAGTGCTTTCCTTTTCTCCATTATGCTATTCCCTTCTATGTTCTTCTGAAATTACTGCTTTTTATATTACAAAGATGTAGGGTAGGGGATTTCCTCTATGGCATAGCTAAAGATGCTATATATAGAGGTTGTACCTACAAATAATTGATATAAAGTGAATAAAAAAATCTATAATCATTGCTTTTACCATTTGAAAATGTTAAGAGACTAACCAAGTTTTTTTATGCTTAGAGAAAAGTAATAGCTAATAAATAGAACTTCTTATATGTATAAAATACTTCATTGGTCATTTTTAACCTATTTCCATACTTCTCAACCATACTTTATTATTGTTTTAAAATATATAAAATCATTATCAACTATATGATAATATTCAGAAATTGAGCAAGAACTTGTTGTTGGAAAAACCAAGTAAAAAAACATTATTAGAAATCAAGTAAGGACTCATAATCAGAAATCAGGGGAGAACTTATTATTAGAGATTGAGTGAGAATTCATGATCAGAAATCGAGTGAGAACTCATGATCAAATAGTGAGTGAGAAGTTATGATTAAAGACCAAGTGAGAAATCATGATTAGAAACTGAGTGAGAACTGGTGATTAGACTGTGAGTGAGACATTATGATCAGAACTACAAAAGTTAGAGAAGGTGTTGTTTAGACATAGTAATAGTAGGTGATACCTGCTTAATTATATGTACTAATATGGTTACCACATTGATTGATACTGTGACATTGAATTTTGGTTCTTTAGTCATAATATATCATGCTTAAGAGGACTTGAAATCACATAAATCTCATCAATATACAGTTATAGATATAAATATCTAGATGATAAGTCAGTAGGACTTTGCAGTAGCTTCACAATAAATCTACTTTAAACTTTCCCCTTTTATGTAAATGTGTAAATCATGAAAAAATTCATAATACCTATATCTTAAGACAAGAAAATGAAAAAAAAAAAAAAAAAAAAAAAAAAAAAAAAAAGTTGTCCTATAGCTAAATGCTAATTTTTTTTTTTTTTTTTCAGATGGAGGTATTGGAAATTTTTTTTTTAAAATGTTATAGATAATTTTCAAATTTGCTAGAGTGTGGCAAAGTATAAAGTAAAGGTATTAGGAAGTGACTACAAAGTACTACTAATTAAGTATCCAGACACTTATATCTATAACTGTATAATGTATATATAGTGTAGGGTGCTTGTCACTTAACCAGTTGTACATGATAGCTGACATATGCATATTCTCTATGCATACAACTTGCACTAATGCATATATAGTATAATATCTCTCAGAGCTATATCAATGATTACTAATATAATATATTATAAGAGGTCAAGATAGCAATAGTTTTTTGTAGTTTATTTACATAGGAAGTTACCAGTTTGAAGCTATAAATAAGAAAGCTATATTACCATCATTACAATTGACCTCCTCATTTCCAATCTTATACTTTTAGCTTATAGCCTATACTCCTATACTAATTGTAACTCCTATTGGTCACTATTATATGCATAGGGCATGTACACTCAATTAAGAGCAAGGACATATTTATATACATAGAAGTGATACTTACTAAACACTACTAGGTAACCCTTCATATATCCCCTATAGTCTAACACTTTGTTGCTCCCTTTATCACTATGATATGGATAGGTTGGGTACACTTAATTAAGAGCAAAGCCATAGTCACATACATATGAGTGATACTTGTTAAGCACTATTAGTGCAACCTTCATATAGCCCCCTATACTCCTACAATGTCACATAAATCTAAACACTCTTGTTTGGTAAATGATGTACCTCTACAATGCTTAGCAAGAATTACTTCAAAGCTTGCCACCATTGCTAGTACAAAAATAGACTCTATACATAGTATTTACTCTAAGTACTACAATTGTCAAAGAAGAGCCTCTCTAACTACTGGTATACCTCTGTACTACTCTACATAAATTGCTACACTCAAACAAATATACACCTTAAAGTCTACATCCAAGTACCACTTACTATTTACATCATTTTTATGTGCTCATAATACCTAAACACCAATTTCTTCAAAACTAAGACTAGAAACTCTAGCTCATCTTTCACCACAATATTCACCACAACATTCACCACAACAAGTATGGTAAGTGAAGGATATATTCAGTAATAATACCATGCTCCTTAGTGAGAATGAATCAAATAATAGTGGAAATATTGACCCTGAATAGTACCACCCTGAATGTAAGGATACTAATGCAGTTGAACATTATAACTGCATTCTAAAACCTGGACATGGAGAAGAAAATCATTCTTAAGTAGTGGAAATTAAGCTATCAGTAATAACATAGCATGAACTAGAACCCATGGTCCTTGATCTACTATACCTATAACTGGTTGAATTGGAAGATATAGATAGCAACTATTCTGAACATGAGACTGTGTAATGTAGATCAGATACTGGTAAGACTAAAGCTACTACTTGTAAAGAATAAATAATTGAAAGAGAAATAGACTTGATGACTACAATAGACATTGATGAAGAAGTGGAGTCAAGTGATGATTATATACTAGCACATACTTCAAGGGTCAGATTTACAAAGCTAAAAACTGTCTGACCCTATAAGGTATTAGTGGTTAAGTTAGGAACTTGGAAAAAGTGTAGACATCAGGTACATATGTATTTTCAATCCTGTTATTCTAATATCATTAGTAATAACATTGTATAATATAAATATCTATAGCTATTAATTCAACTCATTACTAGAAGCAGATATATGCTATTGTGAATATACTAACTATAAAATGTAATTCAGTCAGAAAGCAAGAGACAAGGTCTAAATAATACCTGGTTAAAAAGACTGTACTCTAATACTATACATTGATGAATTGCCATATATATACTACAAGCCTTTTCCCCTTCTCATGGAATTCATACCTAGGGTATTAAAATCTAGTGAAGTTATTTGTTGATATGTATGGCAGTGATGTAAAGTTCTAAGTAGTGAGTAGTTAAGAGGGTGGAGGAAAAGGTGAAGGTAGTATACATCTAGATAATAATATGTAGATAGTGCTTATATGAGTGAATGTATAGAGATGTCTTGTATTAGCAATATTGCTTTCAATTGTTTAGTTAGTGAGTTGATATAGAAAAAGAGATTATAGGTGTAGTATACATTGTATAAGAAAAAGATATTGTATGCCTTGATATATTAGCAGATGAAGGTACATCCTGACGCTAATATATATATGACTATATCTTTGCTCTTAATTAAGTGCACATGCCCTGTCCATACAATAGTGACCGAAGGAATCCAAATTCCTATACCTTGATAAATTACCCTAGAAAGGTTACCCTGATAGCACTTGGCAGATTATGGTATATCCTGACAATCCTATGTATGCAACTATGTATTTGCTCTTAATTGGGTGTACACACCCTATTTATACATTAGTAACTGAAGGAATCCAAATTCCTATACCACGATACATTTTGTACATTAAATCATATACTATTTGTGAACTTTGTATTTCGACCCCCTAGTACAAAATGTTCTAACATGACTCATATATATACGGTTCTTAATATGGCCTACCTAAAGAACATAATTTGATCAAAATACAACTTTGTTATAATAACTGTCATTCCAGGACTAATGTTATGCATACTTTGGTTGCAGTGATAGTACAAGAGCTGTAAATATACACTGATATAAACCTGTAGGTTTAAAATGTACTAGCACTACTGTTGGAGGAACAAAATAAGAGTTAGAATATACATGGTGCTTGAGGCGAGGATAATGCAAGCCATCATTACAATAATGTAGTACATGTAAGAAAATTTAGTAACGTGGGTCTGCAATGAATAGTGTTAATCGGGAGTATAAACTGCGTAAATACTGGTTGCCACTAGTCAATAATCTATATCATAGTTATACAAGCACTTTATCAAAAAATAATCAACACAATAATTACCTTCTGTATTTTGGGGTCCGATATAGCAATCTATGATGATCAGTGTTTTTACCTTTTACTTTGTATACTAAAATATATAGATGTAGGAATAGCTCCTTATCTCCATTATAGCTGATGCATATGCAAATGCAACTCATTGCTAGTATAGATTAAATAATAATAATAATAATTAAATTTATATATCACGCAATTTTTTTTTTTTTCCTTTTTTACTTTTATTTTTCATTTTTATTCCTACACATAAATCAAGATCTAATGATTATAGGCCTAACCCACTGCTCTCGACTATGAGAGGAAGAAGAAAAAAAAAAATGATAATGGTACAATAGTAGTTGCGATTAATATACACATGATGTTATTGTACGACAGAAAGTATCTATTAGCCTTGTCTTATTAGAGATCTATATGAGTAAAATGTTAGTGGTGTCAATGCCAGTGCTCAAACCATGTAAAAATATTTCCCTCAGCTGCCGCTACATGCATATGTATACTGTATGAGTATTTTATATAATGTCTTAAATTGGAATGTTATATAGTGATAGGTCAATTTTGCCAAGTCATCCTTAATGAGCTTATCGGAGAGAATAGGTGATCCCTTGTACGAAACATAATCAAGGGATTGACTTCTTGAATTCTATGCATAATGTACAGTGCTTTTTCTTTTTTTTTTTCTTTTTTTTTTTTTTTCTCTACCATTTTATTTCGGAGTCCTGAAACCCACACCCCTATCTTGATAACATAATCTATTAATATAACTCAATGGTATTACATTGTTATATAGATGAGTTAGTGTGGTATTGATACCCTAGAGCTGAGTACTTTAAAAAAAAAATTGAAACTTAGACTAAACCTTGTAGCATGTGTGTCGTTGATCTAACCATCATTTAATAATACATAAAAAAAGCTTTTACACAATAAAACAATTACATATTTCTTTGGTTCAATCACCTCTACTAGAGACTGAAAATTTTCTCGTACCTATTTCAATATCATACAGTTGAGGCACTATGACATATATAGCTATCGGATGCTGGCAAAAAAGTAATCATGCAATGTCATGTCCTTGATAGTAACAACTTACCAACATATTACCTTTATGATAGTATTGCATAAGCTGGGATACACTTAATAATATGGAGTTTCTGCCTGCATTATTATGTTTATGACTATTGTTATTGTTGTTGCCATAAAGCACGTTCATGCATATTTCCTTTTTAGAGAGACTGACTGGATCACTTATTGGCTTATTCATATACTCATTTCTCTACCTGTTGCAAACAAATGTTCAATACTATATCATCGCTTCACCTCACCTTCTGATCACTCAGACTACGCCTGCCATTCCCTTTTACCAGAATCACATCAATTATTACCCCTCTATACTACACATAATCCCTTATCATGGAAAAGAATATGTTGGACTACTATTATCTACGTAACCACTTGGCCACCCTCACTGCTCAAATTTGTACACAAGTGGTTGAGAAAAAGTCATTGGTCTATGCGCCTCATATGTCACCAACCCTGAATCTATTGAACTAATGGTATATCTTTAGGACACTAGATGTACAAGAACAGTGTTGTGTAATATATATGATATTTTAGAAATTTGGCCTTGTATCACTGCCTGTATATTTATGTTCAAACCCCAATGCAACATCAGATGACATCATTAACACCATTATTAAGTTGAGGTCAATCTCTATTTGAACCTAGTACAGAGCTCCATAGAGCTTTGGTACCGATTACATACTTCTGTACATGATACACAATACTTTGAGTGACTGCTGATACTTAGTAGCTAATGTGTTTATAGACTACACCAACTACTGGGCAACACTTGAGCCAGATAGTACAAGTCTGTTACCCCTATATATCAGTAGAATTGAATTCTTTAACCAATCTTCTAGTCCCTTCCTATACTACTCTTATCACTGTGAACAGCTAGGGAGTTCCTTAAGCAATGTCCTACAGTAGTGGTTGATGAACATACAACTTCATTCCAACACTTCCTATGGTGTGTAATGTACCAAGTGTTTGTATTTCTATATATTCAATTACACTCAGGACCACTACTGGTATAGTGTATGCTAACGCTATATATATTAGAATCTTAATCCTATAAAAGGAAAAAATACATTATCTGGCAAGAAGAGAAGTGCAGGCTTACCTTCTAACAATAATCGCATTCGGTACACAGACCTACATCCATCTGCCCTTCTGATTTCTGGTATCCCTGGCAATTATAACATACACCACTTGCTCAACCATATCCGTGGGGGTGATGTGTATCGGATTGATTTCTTCATCTACCCTGTCAACCAAGAACAAGGTTTCTGTGTTTTGTTCTGTGAACCTGAAGGGGGTTACAAGTTTGAGCAAAGTGTATAACCATAGGGTGGATTGCGAACAGCTAGCTTTAATCTAACAGCAGAGCCTAAGTACAGCTTATACCCTATTTCACGCCTCCAAAAGCTATTTGTAGGCAACTGTGGGCCTAAGGATGACTGCGGTAAAGCAACACGCGTGGTTGTTATTAGGAATGTTGACAAGGTTATGTGTATCCATAGGTTTAAAGACCATGTCTTGGAGATCTCTAACAAGAAAACACATAGCCTACTTTCGAAGGCTTTGATTCTCAAAGAACAGGATAGGGTTGTACTGTTCTTCGAATTAGTTATAGCAGCCTCTACATTTGTTAAAAGTCTGAAGGCTTTTCAAAATCGCACAGTTAACTACAGTAATGACCCCTATAATGGAGAGTACATCCTGAACCTATCAAATACCTTCATCCCAGGTAATGGGTTTCAATCTATCAATTTGGTTAGTCCTTCATCATATATCATTATAGCCTCATCTAACGTTCAAAATGTTGTACAGTACTTGTCAGATTACTACATGCAGTCAACTTGCTCTGGCTCCAGGTGTACCAAGTCAGTCATCCAATTTGCACCTCAGTTTTCTTCAAGTAGGGAGGAGCACAACAAGGTTAGTATTCACCCTTAACTTTATAACCCTTTACTTCAGGCCTAACAGATACTAGTTGGTGCATGATACTTTGTGTAAATTACCTCATTGCACTCCCCCTGGTACAGTGCCATAGTAGTCCTCAATGTATCAACTTCTCCAAAGTATGTACAGAATAAAACTCCTACTTATAGAGGTATGTTGTGGTTGTTTTATATGCGTCAACATGACTAAATAATTTTTGAACTTAGGTACCTGTCTATTTCCTTTTTCACAAACCTGAAAGCCAGTGACCGAAGGCTTCCTAATACCTCATGTACACTGATACCTACAAGTTTTTTTTCAGATGCCTGAAAGCGATACAGTTAGTGATCAAAGGGTTTACATGAATATGTAGTATTACTTGTAGGGCTGTTGAGTTTGGATTTCTTTATGTTGGAGTGTCTTTTTTTCCTTTTTTTTTTTACGGGTTATGTGTGAAGACTTTGGATTTAGAATTTTCTATATTTACGTTAATTGTAAGGATATCAGGGTGGGTATGGTTGGAAGGTTATTGATTATTCCTATGTAGCAAATAGTCCTAGTTGGAGCCTCATACAGACATTGCTCCAGGCTGAACAGTTTTATTTTTGGTCTACTGTATATGCAAGATGTGGACTCAGGCTCTGCTCCATTCCTGTTAGAGGATTATTGATACGACTTCTACTCTATGCTATATGGTGATGATCTTGATATTACCTATATGGCAATGGTACTAGTTTGAGTATCACATAGATGTTGCATCAGCCTGAATAGATTCTCTATATCATGCTGCTGTACATGCAAGACATGTACTCAGGTATTGTACTATTGCTAAGACTGCTTTATGTATATATTAGAAATAGTCATGGTTCAGGTTTTACGCAGATGTTATACGAGGTTGGATAGCTTATATGCTATATTATTGTATATGCAAGGTGTAGGGTCAGGCAATATTCCATAGCTATCATATGTCCAAGTGCATAGTAGAGTTATCATTTATAACTCAAAGTGAATGATGCTATTCATTTGATATATACTGTCTTAGTTCTTTGGATAGTGAAAAAGGGGCTCCAATAATGAAAAAGGGGCTCCAATAATGGTATATAGCACTCAAATATCTGTAGATTTACTTTTATTCCAGTGTGATATTCTACACCCTGCAATTTGGACTAACCTATACATCTTGTTCTCTGAGAGTACCCAGTGCTCCCACTATTATCGCTTCGGTTATCATCAACTGAAGTGTACTTTCTTCCCCTGCTGCCACCCCTGTGCTATCCCCATGACCATTTTGAAGACTGCTATGGCAAGGTAGAGTGTACATGCAAAGGATAATAATGTGACCATACGGTACTTAAGTGTGTCAACTGTGATGCTACCTACCCCACCAACAACCCACTCTACCCTGTATACTTGAAAACTTTGGCCAAAAATAACAAGCAAGTGCAGAACCTGCATGGTTTGATGGAATAGGGAATGGAGAGTTACAGCCCCTTGGTAATTCATGTCCTTTATACTTTTATTGTTCCCTATGTATGAGATTCAAATGAGTTTAGCTTGTGTTTTCTCCTTTATCATTTCTATTTCCCTTTTCTTTGGTTAGTATTTCTTGCTTATACCCTTATCCCTTCTAGTTGTTGTAAGGTTCGCCTCACTGGAGATGGGAAATGGGTTCCCCAGGGTTTTCTTTTATTTCTTACAGGTATCTCTAGAGTCTTGACACCCCCCTTACCTTAGGGTAAAGACCCTCCTCACAGGCTACTACATCAGCCTGATCTTCTCTCACTTCCTAACCATATATTTTTTAACAAGTGAGACATGTTACTGCGTGGTAATACCTGAGCTCTATCATCAGCAAATACATACCTAAGCCACATCCTGACCATGTAAGTAAGTGGGCAGGTGGATATAATGGGCGGGGTTCACAGCGTGACTGGTAGTTAAGCGAGATAGTTACAGTAAGTAGTACTCACCTTATCTGAACCATCATCAGTACCGTGTAGGGACTCTGACCTTTACAAAACCTCCTTGATTCCAGTGTCAATCTTAGAGTTCCTAGGAGGGGTACTTAGGCCCCCTGGAGTGATCGCACAGGTCATCAAAACAACACTTGACAGATCTCACCTATCTATCACTATAGCTCAGGTGAAGTGACTGACCACTATTCCTTCGGCTCTTTCTTTTCTTTTCTTTTATTGTTTCTACAGCAGGGTGGGGAGGGGAGGAGTGTGGGGAAATGGTTATGTAACTTAACTTTTGGTTTCCTTTGTTTCTTTTTTGTAGAACCATAGAAGTTTACTGGTCAGGGGATTTCTTTTGTTCATTTTGAATGGTGTTTCCTTCGTTCTATTTATAATAGGGTAATAAACCATAGTCATTGACTGTATGCGGACAGCCCTGATTATGTTTGATAGTATGGGTAGAGAATCTATAAAGTTTGTAAACTCATGTAGTCTAAATAGAACTGAGTAATCATTATCATCATCACCATCTTTTATTTCTCACTTAAGTCTTTCTACTGGTCTTACATGCTAGGTTGCTGTGTTTTCCACTGGTCACATCCCTTTATTTATTGTTTTTCTTCCCCTACTACTCTCAACTTTCCACCCTGATTCTTATTCAGTTTATCACATGTAAGTAATGAGGATTTGGGAACTACATGTATTTTATTTTGACTGTAGACCTTGTAATACTAATATTGAGTCAGCTGTCTTTTTACCTCCTTCATAGCTTAGACTAGATATATGAGGAGGTTCTTCTATATGACCACTTTGGGGTCATGAAGATGAAAAAAAAAAAATGAATTTCCTACCCCCCCTATACCCTGCGATTTAGGGCCATGGTTGGGGACATTGTAACTATACATCTTCAGGTGTAATAGCTGTGACCACTTTCCTTTCCTATGCAGGTTTGATTTCATCAGGATGTATAGGGAAATGATCACCAAAATCCTAGGTCTATGACTAGTACTTCCCAGACCATGTGATCTTGCTTACTAATATGCTACTATGGTTATACCACCAACTGCCACCCTTACCTTAGTGAAAGTGATAGCCTACAATGGTACCCTATAGTACGTATACATGAAAACATATGTGTTTATGGAGACATTTATTGTCGTCACATAGTATATGATCATTGTTAACGGTGCGTATCTCAGGAGGTAGATGATACAGTAAACACAGGTAGGCACGAAGCTATAAGTATTACTGAGTGAACTCAGATATCTCAACTTATTCTTCTCAACTAAACAAGTGTTTCTTCACATCTACTAAGAGATTTGGAACGAAGATAATAAGTCGCAAAGATAAGGCGAAATATATTCTTAAGACTCGAAGCTAGTCTCGAAGCTAAGGAAGAAAGGAAGGAAAGACAAGAGAGCATCGAAACTCTATTCCCATTACTAAAAACTAAATACACTCTTCCCGCAGCGGGACAGCTTACGCGCTAACTTAATAGGATGGCCTGACTACGGAAAGTTCCCCCTCTTGACTGACTGAAAAGAAATCCTCCGCCTACTCGTACCGAAAAGAAAACGCAGACAACTACGTACAAAAGCCGACCAGGGAAAAGCAATCGCTAGGCGAACCTTGAAGCAATGAAAGAAAAACCCCCTACGCAGACTACGCGACCGAGCGAAAAATAAAAGAGAAGAGAGAAAGAGAAACGCGCAAACTCCTCCGCAGTTTACTAAGATGGTCAAACACTAGTTACACTGCGAAAAAGAAAGAAAACAAGGTAGGAAAGAAGAAACTAAACTCCTCCCATAGTGGTGGACTTGTCCTTCCTGTTAGACTCGGCAAGTTTGGCCTGGATTAACGTCATACAGATCAGATCGTTTGCTTTGTTGGGGCCGGCGCAGTTCGCACATCGGAGGACAGTGTTCTCGCAGGCGAAGCCCTTTGGCTGTTTGCATTCGGCGACACCGCAGGTATGTTTGGAGATGGTGTGGGGGCCGGCGCAAAGTTGGCAGCAGGGAGGTGACTGACAGTTCTGGACAGGGTGTCCGAACTTCGAGCATCGGGAGCATTGGGTGTCGGCGCCAAAGGGGATGTACTTGACGGTGCGACGGGTTTTGTTGAGGATGGTGAGACCCTTAAGGATACAGGCCTCGTTGTTGTTGTCGATAACAGTAATCACCAGGGAGCCGTGATTCTGTTTGTTGATTTTTGCGCTGGATGTCAGCCAGCGCGGGGTCATTGCGAGAGTGACACCGGAGTTGTAGCTTTCGATCTCTTGACGGAGTCGGGACATTTGTCCTACGGTGTTGAGGTCAGTGGCAGTGGGGACGGCATGGACAATGTACTTCTTCCATGTGTGATTGCGGTTGATTCCTTTGACTTCCGCAAACTCGCCAACAGCTTTGGTGATGACGGTACGGTAGGAAAGGACAGCGGCAGCGGTAACAGTCTCCATGGTGGTGAGAACAAGTGTGGTGGGGTTGTTGTTTCGGCATCACTGGATGCGCAGGAACGAGGGAGCTTTGGCTTTGTCCAGGGCTGAGTTGACCCGGTCGCGGATTTGGATGTGGGCGTCCTCGCCGAAGGCCGATGGTTCTTTGATGTCAACAATAATTTCTCGGTCGCGGCGGGTGGGATAGTGCGGGAGTGGAAGCGGGGTGGTCGGGAGCAGGTCCTTCTGGGTGACCTGGCCACTCTTCTTCTTTTGCTTTTTAGAAACGACTTGAGCCCAGGTCTGAGTGTCTTGGGCTTGCTGTGGAGCGGGGAGGGAGGTGGAGGTGGTGGCGATCGAGCAAAGTTTCCTAAGATCTTTCGCAGTCGCTTTTTGTTGTTTTTGAATGTCCTTGAGGGACTCAAGGACTTCAGGTGGGGTTGGCAGGGCCTCAGCGACGGGCGCTGGGGTCTCAGTTGTGGGCGGGGGCGGTCGCGACTCCAGGGCGGCGACTCGGTTAGCGAGTTCCGTCTGGGTGTTGGCGATGGTGGTGAGAGTCGACTGGATTGAGGCCAGCGACTGTTGGTGGGCGGGGAAGTCTCTTGCAAAGAAGGCGATGAGGTTCGTTTAGGTGTAGGCCTAGACGGCCCCATGGTGGATTGCATTGGCTCCTGTGAAGAGGTCCCCATTACCGGTGGTGTTGTAGCCCAGGAGTTGCCCAAACTCAGAG
>JABYPW010001279.1:0-16453 GCA_016880775.1 Phymatotrichopsis omnivora
ATACACCATAGTCTTAGACTGAATGTAGATAGCCCTGTAGTTAGATTAGTGAAGAGATAGTTATAAAAACTACAAAATAAAATGAAACATCATCATCATCATCATCTTCTTTATTCTTTTCTCAGGACAGTTATCTTAGTTTGCTCGGTAACCGTTTTCTTCGTATTAGGTTTCTTCTAGCTTATTCTTCTCTTATATTTTTTCTTTATATAATTTGTATCTACTTGTACCTTATAGTCTACCAGTTATTCTAAGGTTTACCTGGCTAGAGAGGAGTAGGAGGGTCATAGCCATTTCTTGTTGGATTTTCCTCTTACATGTTTTCTCTGCTTTATCTTACGACAGGCACACCCAGTTGTATGGTTAGATTGTGATACCTTTTCCTTTATTTTTCCTTTTCTTTTAGTTCTGTTGGGGGAGAAACAGGTGATACGCTATAGTCAAGGACTGCATGCAGAGGGCCTGGGTAGCTATAGAAGAAGTAGAGTAGTTACTGAATAGAACTGAAAAATCATCATCATAATCTTCTTTGTTCTTTCCAGGTGATATGCCATAGTCTTAGACTGAATATGGACTGCCCAGTAGTTTTTACGTTAGTGAAGAGCTAGTTTAGAACATACAATATGAACTCAATAATTATCATCATCTTCTTTGTTCTTTCCTTCTTTCTTTCTTCAGTCTATAGACTAGCTACAAGCCTTAAGAATATATTCATTCTTACTCTCGAACTTTATTCTATCTTCTCGCTCTCATCTTAGGAAAGTGTATTTGTGGATCCAGACTTAAAACTGTTAAGATATCTGAGTTTACTCAGTAATACATTCTTTGTTGAGTGGCAATTACACTTTACCGAATTGTCATAACACCTCAGAGACCTCTACTATAACACCATGAATATTTGCACCTCTGTGATAAAGAGAAAGCAGACACTTTACCACCATATACAAAGATTGATCACATGATTCCACTAATTAAATGAGGTGAACTGCCATGGTTACCTACCTATACACTATTAGAGGTATAGCTGTAAGAGGTAAGGAAGTACCTGAAAGAAAATTTAGCGAAAGGATTCATCTAGGAGTTGCAGTCTCTTGCTAGTACACCTATATTGTTTGTAAAAAAGAAAGATAGATCACTCTACTTGTGTGTGGATTACCATGGACTCAACAAAGTCATGGTTGAAAATTGCTATCTATTACCATTAATCCAGGAAATATTAGGATAGTTGAAAGAAGCAAAGGTATACACTAAATTAGATTTGAGACAGGCATATAATTCAGTTAGAATTAGAGAAGGTGAGGAAAGGAAGACTGTATTCGAAACTTAGTATAGATATTATGAGTATATGGTTATGCCTTTTGGTCTTACAAATGCACTAGCAATGTTCCAAGCATTCATTAACAGTATCTTCAAAGATTATTTGTACATTTTCTATATTGTCTATCTCAATAACATATTAATCTTTTTGAAAAACCTGGAAGAGTACATTAGCTATGTGTAGACAGTTTTAAGGAAACTAGGGGAAAACAAAGTTTATTGCAAACCTGAGAAATGTAAATTCTATGTTACAGAAACAGAATTCCTCAGATATATCATCTCCCTAGAAGGTATCACTAAGGACAGTAAGAAGGTAGTAGTGGTACTATGATAGAAAACACCAAAGTGAGTAAAGGATGTTCAAATGTTCATAGGATTTGCAAACTTCTACTAAAGATTCATCAAAGGATAATCGAGGGTAGTGTCACTGATCATGAAATTAATAAAAAAGGACTGAAAGTTCAAATGGACGAAGGAGGCAAGTACTACTTTTATCAGTCTCAAAAATGCTTTTACATTAGTACTAACCCTGAGACTATTCGACCTAGAAAAACTAGTTATTGTGGAAACAGATCCATCTGATTATATATTAGGTGGTATCCTTTCCGAGAAGTTCTAGTATAAGGATGGGAAACAAGTTTTGCACCTAGTAGCATACTTCTCCAAAAAGTTCAACACTACATAGTACAACTACCTAGTGTATGATAAGGAACTGTTAGCAGTGATTCTTGCATTTTCAGAATGGGACAGGCATATTGCATACTCGAAATTCCTAGTTCAAGTGATAATAGATCATAAGAACTTAGAATACTTCATGAATAAGAGAGTGTTGAATCACCAGCAGTCAAGACAGTCTAAGTTCCTATCAAGGTTCAACTTCCAAATATGCTATTGACTAGGGAAATAGGGAGGAAAACCTGATTCTTTAACCAGAAGATCTGGGGATCTTCCGAAGGAATGGGATAAATGTCTCACTTATCAGGAATAGATGATCATCTAACCCTGTCACTTGGACCCTGTATTATAATTGAGCCCATAGCTGCAGGTCCTCTCAGCAATAGTAGAAGTAGAAAGAAATCAAGATTTCAAGGAGAAAGTCAAAAGGTCTCATAACAAGTACCCTGCTACAAAGTCTATTCTACAGGCCCTATAGAAGGGAGAAAAGTTTTCAGGATATGTACAACTGTAAGACTATGCGATCAGTAAAGGATTGTTATTGTATAATAACCAAGTTAATATCCCTAATGACCTGGACCTAAAACTAGAAATAATCTAACAAAACTATGATCATATAGCTGCTACACATACTAGATGTGCTAAGATATATGAGTTAATAATAAGGAACTATTTTTGGCAAGGATTATAGAAGTTTATCAGCTGATACATCATCTATTGCAAAGTATACATGAGAGTGAAACCTGTCAGACATACACCCTTCGGTACTTTGAAGCTCCTGGAAATACCTCAAAAACCCTGGAATTCAATATCCATGGACTTTATAGTAGGACTACTAACAAGGAAGGAATATGATGCAATCCTTGTAGTAGGGGATTACCTAACCAAAATGGTGCACTATATCCCTATAACAGGAAAAGTAACAAGTGAAGATATAGTAACCCTATACCTATATCATATATAGAAACACCATGGGTTACCAAGAGATATTACTTCTAACCATAATACCTAATTTGTTTTAGAATTCTGGAAGTCCCTGTGACAGAATTTGAAAATCAAAAGCAATCTCAGCATAGCCTACCACCTATAAATAGATAGTCAGACAGAAAGAACACACTCAGTTCTGGAACAGTATCTGTCGATTTATTGCTATTATCAGCAGGACAATTAGCTATCCCTACTTCCCCTTGCAGAGTTCAGCTATAATAACTAAGCATTGGTTACTATGAAAGTTAGCCCATTCTATGCAAACTATAGATACCACCTGCACTTTGTGATAAACATAGAACTTAGAAGAAGGATCCATTAGCCTTTTTGACAAAAAGGATAGGTGCTCCTATAGGGGATTTCGAGGGACAGATTTTGCCTTCTTCTATTATCCTAGTAATGTATTCCTACAGGGCCTAGAGCTCAATTTCTAATAATTTGTACAGAGGGCCTTAGGGAGGTATTACACCTTCCTTTAAGTTAATCTTGCAGTCCTATTCACAATGAGGAGGGAGTGCAGACGGAAGCTATTCAGAGAAGGTGGTGGAAAAGATCTGTTCCCACTTAGACCCTTCGGAGGCAGTAGAGGAGGAGGTAGAGGAAGCCTGCAAGAACACATTAGAGAAGTCTCTAACAGGTAATCTTGTTATGGCTATGCACCAATGACAAATAATAGCTTCATTAATTAGGGTGTCCACCCACTTAACTAATCCACCTCTAACTGATTGATTGTTAGTATAGAAGTCATCATCACTAAGGAGAGAAAAGGTAGATATCATTTCCACCTTGGGTACTACAAGGTGTTCATGACACTTTTCTAAAGGGAAGGAGACTAATTTTACCTTATCATACTCAACACAGGGCTCATAGTCACGAAACCACTTGATAGGAAGATAGATGTCAACATCCATAGGTGTAGGGCCCATATCGAAATCGATAAGTTCGCAATAGTTCAGGACCTGCATTTGAAGCTTATAAGTATAATATAATTCCTACTTGTAGGAACTATCATAGGTATAGACATTCACTATGACTATCTGTTTGATTTTCAGAACTGGCAGATGGTCGCTGATTATAGCTCCACTGGTGCTATTACTAAGCTTAGCAATTACTGTAATAGTATAGGTCTTGGTTCCTATAAGACTATGAGTTTTCCAGTGAAGAGTCACTAGAACCTTAACACATGTACCATAGGCAGGGCCCTCTTTAGCAGATGATAAAAGAGAGATAGTGGATATATTTCCGATCTCTGCTAGGAAGCTCATAGATGGAGCCTACTATACGATAACAGATAGGATATTTAGAATGTGCAGGTTCATAGGTTTTGGGAAGGTGAAGATCAATACTAGTAAGGAATGGTAGTTTGTTACATGACTAGCATATTTCAGCCTTCAGACCATCCTTAGACAAATAGGAATCAAGAAATACAAGCCTCAATACTGGTAGCCCTCCTACCAAGAACCATGTTTTATCAGTATAGAATACTAGTTCCTAATAAAAATTCTAAAACTTGAGCAAGCAAAGCAAAGCAAGGTAAACAATTCTTTTGACAAGGAAAAAACGCATGCAAAAATTCCAAAAACTTGAGAGACAACATAAGGCAATAATTGTTTTTAGACAAAGGAAATTTTATGTAACAATTTCAAATTATAGGGATGTTATCCCCCTATTTCAATGAATTAGTGAGGTCTATTACCTGACTTACCTATTCCTTTCCCTTACTCTTCTTTAAGGCCCACAATCTCTGATCCTCTTCTAGCTCCGGAGAAGCTTTTCACTTAGCTGCCCTCTTTATATTTAGCTAGGGAATAGTGCTCTTGCCCTTCACAAAGTACTCATCCATTTTGTGCAAAGTGCCAAGGCACTTCTAACAGGCTGAATTCTTCTTAGCCTATTCTAGCTCCTGTTTATTAACATAGGGAAGTTAAGTCTTCTGGTTTTTGCTGGATAGTCACTTCTCTTTTTGATCAGGTTTCTGGTAAGTAGGCTGGTTAGGCTTTGGGTGAGACAGCTAACCTTTCTGTGCCTCAGAGATACCTACCTCAGAATCTTCTATATCTCAACCTATATGGATGAGCTTTGATTCCCATTTAGAAGGGGAGAGATCCTTACCCTATAGGGCTATAGCTTATCTTAGTTCCTTCTTTAGGCCCTTTGCTAGCCATTGGATAAAGATCTCTAGAGGAAGAACCACCCTTTGGTTCAGGACTCTCATGCTACTGATATACTCCAGGATCCCCTTGGTTTGTCTAGTATTGACTATTTCCCTAAGGGCTACAGGTTTTAATAGCTACAGGCCAAAGTGAGCCTTTATGGCTTCCTCAAAATCAGACCAGATTACTGTTAAACAGGTATATATTGTATGCAATGACTCCTACTAGGCTATTACTTAGCTAGTGAAGAAGGTTGATGTAAACTTCACCTTAACCTAATCCTGTAAGAAGACCTGAGCCTAGAGATCGAAGTAGGTTTTACATTGCATGAGGAATTTCTTGATCTCTTGTAGTTTCCTGCTAAACTTAGTTAGGTCACTTAGGGTATGCCCTTTGAAGCCTGCTGGTATTAGTAGAGTAGGTACCATGCTAGAGTAGTATGACTATAGAGTAGGAGGAATAGGTAGGACTACTGGTAGATCCTAAGGAGTAGGTGTTTGTATAGCAATAACTTGAGACACTATAGCCTCTACATCATTGGCTATGAGGCCTTAAGTCTGTAGGGCAGGGGTAGGCTCAGGTGAGGATCTTCAAGGAAGAAAAGAGTTAAAGTCCTAAACTTCAGAGTATCCCCTAGGATTAGTAGATCCCTGGATATTAGTAGGAAGTGAGTGACAGAACAGATTTGGATCAGTTAGGGAGTTAACAGGTGAGATGCTTCTTAGGGGAAGAGAAAGAGACCAAGGCTTCTTCATCTACCTGTACTTTTCCTTCTATTCCTCTAGGTCTACTTCTAGCTTAGCAATTTTCTCTTCCAGAGTCTTTACTTCCTCCTTTCTTCTAGATATAGAGGAGGTGGGGGCTTCCTTCTGAGCTTCTGAGCAAAGGACTTCTTCTTGTACCTTTATAAGCTAGGACTATAGGAGGACTGTGGTATCCCTTTCTATCTCAAGGTTCTATTTGAGCAGGTCAAGCTCAATCTGAAGGGTAGGAATTTGGGAGGTCTGTTCATCCATCTCAAACTTCCTTTATTTGGCTTCTAACAACCTTTGCTGGCTTTTGAAGAGATCTATTTCCAGCTAATACACCTTCAAGCTATGAGCTGCATTAGTCTCAACTATCTGATCTATATACTACTTCCATTCCTTTTGAATCTACTCAATCAGATAGAGTAGGTAGGAGGTAATAGTACAGAGGAAGGCTACAATCATGGATAGGAGTTTTTACTTAAGCTCCCAATGGACTTTGATTGTAGAGTAGAGAATAGTGGCAACATCATTTCTTTACTTTAGGAATATAGCATCAAGGTCTTCTTTTGCTACCTTAAAAACAGCTTTACCTAAAAATTCCCTTCCATCAATGATAGCCTTGTAGGTTTAGTTCTATTCCCCAAGGATTGCTTCTTCTTGGGTCTTTACATATTCCAGTTCCTCTAGGTGTAAGGTAATCTTATAGGTCCCTGTAGAGGAAGCAGAAGAGTGTATAGCTTAACCAGGCTAAGAGGGCTAGGCAAGATAATTCCCTACAACTAGTGCTAAGGCAGTAGCTGCTTTAGTCATTTTGATATCTTGAGAAGCTATCTCGATAAGAATATAGTATGACAGGAGACTCATTAAGGATGTAGACATGGGTATAGATACATGAAGCTTCGCAAGTGGGTCTTACTGATTAAACTTAGATATCTCAACTAGCAAGTTAGAACTACTTATATTTTCTACCTTTATCAAGGAGTCAAGGAAGATAGAGAATTTTTGAAAGAGAAAGTAAAATATATTCTTAAGGCTCAAAGATGGTACAAGACTTGAGATGATGACTAGAGAGAGAAGAAGAAGAAACAAAATACATCGCTTGTCTGCTCCACCTTAAATACCTATTTCTAACTAAGTAGTTATAGAGAAACTACATATCATGATGAGATCAGGGTGGTAAGTCCTATTATTAATTACGTATGTCTAATCTTATGCATGTTATGTTGTCAACACCTCACCTCACTTAGTTAGAGCTCAGTGTTAACAACACTCATCACATAGTTTGGTAGCTCATAGAGTGATCATAGGTTCTAACATACCTTCTAGTTGACTTGGAATAGTGTATGTGCATGTCATAGTACCTAGGTAGACCACTTAGTACAGTTATCTGTAACATAAATGGTGAACTAATTGATACTCTTTTGACATTTTTAATTTCCCATCTAGAGGTAGAGTCAAAAGCTACTGAATTAGAGGAGGCTCAACTATGCAAGTGGAGAAGGAGGAATTGAGGTATGTATAGTTACTGTTTCCTCTACAGTTTAGTTTCCCTTCAATGTAATAGGGTGTTACTTTTGTAACTACTGCATACTCCTAAGTCCCCTTAAAGCACCATTGAGTTAGGATGAGCTACCCGTACTAATTGTAGGAAACTGTTCTAACTCTTGGTTGCTCTAAGAGATGTTGTGAAGAATCAACTCAAAGCTAACTACTATATATATGGGGACTATGTACCTTAAAAGGGGTAAAGTGTTATGAACACTAGTAGTGGTTATATCAGCGTTACTAGGCCTACACTATAAGAGAGGTTATACTTATATTGTTAACTTATGAGTATTACTACCTCTACCCTTCACCATTATATTAAGCACTCTAGAGTATGATCCTCTATCACATGACCTCATATCATCATATGGCATAGTGTAGCTTTGCCATTAGCCTTGACTTAGTATGGGAAGTTAGCCCTACAGTTACTATACAATCCGCTCTTGTCATGACATAATATTGGCCTAGTCAGCCATGAGGTTATAATTGGGCAATTAGACTCATATCATAAGAGACTATCACTAATCGGCAGTCAGGCCTATAAGAGTATTAGGTAATCATAGTCACATCAAATACTAATCATACCATTTCCTTTCTAGACTCTTCTATAGGTTTTGGTAATTAGGAATTAAAGGATAGTTTAGATTGTAGAATAGTTCTTTATATTTCTATTTTATTTATCATCTCTTTATCACCTTGCATGAGGGAAGTGTTATTTAAGCACATATTTTTTCTATCTTGGGTTTCTTCTTTTCCTTCCTTCTTTAGTAGATAATTACATTGTCTTCTCTACAATCACTATCGTGAAGCCTTTGAGTTATCTTCAAGACTTAAAGAATATATTTATTCTTTTCCCTCTTTACCTTAAAGTCTACCCTAAACTTGTAGGAAAGATATCCTTCCAGTTAAGCTTTATCAGCTAAGATATCGAAGTTTACTTAGTAATTTTTACGAAGTATGTATGAGGTATCTTTACTGAATCTTTACATTCTATCTAGGGTGATCTATACCAATCTTTACTAAATCTTTATATTGTACATAGGGTGATCCATCATAATATGCACTTGTACAAGTTCATATTATCATTTCTTCCCTTTTTTGGTTTAGGTATCACTATTCCTAATATCTTTTTAAAACTAGTATATTGCACTTCATGTTTCATAAGTGGGGTAAGTAGTTTGATAAGGGTATAGGGGGAAGTTGATGCTAGTTGCTTATATATTATGTATTGTATTACATCTAGTCCTATTGCTGTTTGGTTTAACATTCCTTTTAGCACATATAGCAGTTCTCCCTTAGTGATTAATGCTCCTTATAGTGTACTTATTAGTTCTTCTTATTGTGTTCCCATTTTCTACTCTGGGAAGTAATAGTTAATAAGGGCTTTCACTTTTTCATTAGGGGTTATTACATTGTTTACTAGCAGGAGGGGGATATCTCTAGCTAGTTTTGTCTACCATATAGCATTCCATAGATCTTTTAAGTTGATTTATAGTAGGAATTTATTCTAGTGATCTTTTTTAGTTTTGTAGACAGTTGTTACAGAATTCTTTTTTAGCTTTACTGTATTATTCTTTTTTCCTTTAGTTTTGTAGGTTCTTTTAGAGGTCATATCTTTTTCATCATAGTTCTTGTTTCTTTATTATAACCTCCTTATTTACCATGCTTTCACCCCCACTTTGATTATCTTTTTATGGAGAGATTTCTCTTTGCCTACTTGT
Source organism: Phymatotrichopsis omnivora (assembly GCA_016880775.1). Classification (NCBI taxonomy): domain Eukaryota; kingdom Fungi; phylum Ascomycota; class Pezizomycetes; order Pezizales; family Rhizinaceae; genus Phymatotrichopsis; species Phymatotrichopsis omnivora. The sequence continues at coordinate 9,148 of JABYPW010001279.1, forward strand.
TTAAGTAGTTTATCTTTGTTTTTTTCTAGCTATCTGTTTGGGTTATATAGTTAGTATAGTATTGGTTCCTATTCTTTCAGGTTTTCTTCTACTTTTTCCTAGTCAATGTTATTTAAGTTATAAGTTACTCTGGTAGTCACTAGGTAGTCTAAATACAAGAGGGTTATCACTATTACCTTATGATCACTAGTTATTTAAAATTGGTCTAGCACTATTTGCTAGTCTACATTCTATTAGGCAGCCATTGGTGATAAGAATGCTAGGTCAATAGTCATATTTCTCTAGTTGTTGTTTCCTATTCTTATTGGGAGATCAGGTTCATTAAGAAGGTAGTACCCTTATTTGCATAAGGTTTCAACCAGTATTTCTGCCCTTATTGTTTCTCCTTTATTAAGGGCTCCCTACTACAGGTAATATAGGTTGAAATTACCTAGTTTTAGGTTTTTGGTTGTTAGTAGGTTCCTGGTCTATTCTTCATTTGTTGTGTTTTTTACAGGTAGGTTATATACATTTATGATATATATGTATTTGTATTTATTAACATATAGTCTTATCATTTATTTATCTCCCCTCCTGTTTTTGATAAGAAAGGGTTTAACGTTTACTGATTTATCTATATATATAGCCACTCTTGATCTTGTCTGGTTGCTAGGGTAGAATCTTATGAAGCTGTAGAAGGCTACAGGTGTATTATTAAAGGTAGGGGGTTCTTATATTGCTATTACATTTGCTTTATTTTCTATTGGTATTTAGAGTAGGTTCTGGAACTTAGCTAGGGCCCTGTTGTAGTTGTGTTATAATATTTTAAAGATTGGACATGGGTCATTACCCTACTATATGTACTCCTTCTCTTTATTCACCATTATAATTCTTCTACTATTTCAATTTTATTATTAATCTTTTCAATATAAGCCTTCCTTCTTTCTTCAAGTTCCCTATTGAATGCATCATAGATTTCTAGTCTTTTTGGGTATCCTTTGAAGGTGACCTTATACTCTTAGCCATAGTTAATACAGTGTACTGTGAAGTGATCTTATAGTCCTTGTACATCATATTTATGGTAGGGGCATTTGTAGCTCATGGTTGAGTGGAAGGGGAAGAGCTTTCCTTTATAGTAGTTGCCATATATATTGCAGTTGAATTGCTCCTCATTGTAAGCTATACTTATATAGCTGAATTTGTAGTATTTGTTGCATTGGGTAGTTCATGACATTTTCTATGATCTTAGTACTTTATATACCTAATACTAAGATAGAAGGGGGGGTATTCATTTTTTTTCTTATGGTTGCATAAGTAACCATTCAAAGAACATCCTCTTATAGCTAGTCAAAGCTATGGAGTATTAAGAATATATCTCCTCTGAAACAAATAGAAAGGTAGCAAAAAAATAACAAGATAGGGACTTCTTATTCCTTTGGTCACTATTATATAGATAGGGCATATACATTCAATTAAGAATAAAGACATCCTCATATATATAGGAGCATCAGGTATATACCTTTATTTACTAACCACTATTAGGGTAACCTTCATACAGCCATTATGATCATCAGTCATATTCACTTACCTAGTGTAACTATTAATTAGCAAATCATATATGGTTAGGGAAAACTAGCTTATGGTATAAAACCTGTGACTAAATGGGAAATCGTAGTATTTAAGTATAGTATGATTAGGATTTGAACCAATAATATTATGTATTGCCATATAACAACACCAGGACAGCTATACTACTAGACTATCCTTGCCCTAAAATAACAACACAACATACTTTGTACTCCCTTAGTCACTATAATATGGATAGGTCAGGTATACTTAATTGAGAGCAAAGCCATAGTAGCATGCATATGAGTGATAATCACTAAGTGCTGTTAGGGTAACCTTCATATAACCATTGTGATCATCGGTCATATTTACTTGCATAGACTTAATAGTAGTTAAGGAATTATATACAGTTAGGGAAAACTACTTACACTACAAAACCTGCAACTGACTAGGAAATATTGGTATTAAGTTGTAGCACAAGTACAATTTGAACCTATGACATTGTGCATTACTGAATAATGATACTAGGACAGTAATACTCCTAGACCATCCTCACCCTAAAAATAATAAGATAGTACACTTCATACTCCCTCAGTCACTATAATATATACAGGTTATATATGCTCAATTAAGACCAAAGATATAGAAGTATATATAGGAGGGATAATGTATGTTATATAAAAACAAGCCATCATATAAAAGTGGGCCAGCATGTGTACACACATATCTAGTATAAAAAAATTTAATTTTCTCGCATATAAAACAAAAAAAAACAAGAAACAAAAAATGACCTGATCCCCAAGTACCAAGTAAATTGAAAAAAAAATACTTTCAAATAAATTCTTGATTTGTAAGCATGAGTTTTTTGCAAAGGGATGGGCTAATAATGCTTATATTTTATAAATTTTACTACCTTAAGAATGAAAAGAGAAAATTATTTCTGAGACAAAAGGCACATTGTTAGAGGATAGTCAGGAAGGTGGTAATTAGTAGGTGTCATAAGGTAAATATGTGGATATGGGTTATTACTTGGTAGTGGGGTTGTAGGTAGTGACGTTTCATCACTCTCACTATCTGAGATCCAAATTTCCTTTGCTGATTCCTTGTGCATGACTTTTGAGGTGTATGATTTTGAGTTACTGGCAATTTTGATAGCAGCCTACTTAGCAATCCAAATGACCTTTTTTGGAGGTATTTAATAGCAGGTGGGTTGCTTTAGAGCAGACTTTAGTATTACTCTTAGTGTTGTACATATACTCATTGGGTTATATAGTTATGAATTTTCCTTACCTAACCTCTTATCGTATAAATCAGTTGTGATAGTGCTATTCAAAGTTCGAGCTTTTCCAAGTTTTTTTCGATCAGTTTTGGACTCTAGCTGTTTTGATTATTATAGGTGATGGATATTTTCATCTGTGATATTGAGTTTGGTATTAGTAGTCTCAGCTGTATAGTTCCAGTGATGAAATATTTTTTCTATCTCCTCTAAAGATACATTTCCATTTCTCAATTTTTGATGGATAGCTGGAATTTGATAATGGAGGTCTCAATTATTCTGTGGAGTTTATAGAATTATGTCTTCATTAAATTTACTTGAGTTTAGTCTTACATTTGTACCTGTAGCAAGGAATTTTGAGAGAACTTTTCTTGGATTAAGGGGAATGATACCGGTATCTTCAAATGTAGATTTCATATTACAACATATGAATATAGTACTATAGGCTTCAAATAGGAGTGGTAGAAAAATGTATCCTTTAATACCAGTGGTTATGCTCTATCTATAATATTAACCACTTTTCTATAGTAATATTATAAGGGACTAAATAAACCAACATCAAGTAGTTGAAGTAGGTATGTTGAATAGGATAGAAGACATAAAAGCAAAATATCATGGTCTAAATAGAATTGTAAAAACTCATAAGTAATATGAGAACTGTCTCTATCCAGGATCAATAGTCTAGGAACATTGCTAATTAATGCTGTTGTTTTTGGGAAAAAAATTCTCCTATATGTATTGAACACCAAGGTAGTTATCTGCCCATCCATTTGCACTAATTGCAAATATAACATCTTTTCTGGGCTTGTCCAAGTTGATATACCAACCTAGGTAGTAAGCTTTACCTTTGTTGATAACCATATAGGGGAGTGCCAAGCCCATAGCAGAGACAGTTTCCATAACTATCACCATATCCTATTTCCTATCCTGAGTTACATTTGGATTTTACCTTCCCTTTCTGCATATGATCTAAGCATTTGCTGCAATACCTATAAGAAAGCCCTTGTTATCCATATTTGATATTTGATAAGGCTTAAGGTTGTTTTAGTGAATAATATGTTGTAACTTTGAAAAGTAATCTTTAGTGACTTGTAGGTTAGTTGAATAGGCTCTTTGTTAATCCAGTGATTTGCTGTATTTAATTGTAAGGTATAGGTGTTGATTTAGAAACCTTATTATCTAGTTCTTCATAATAGTTGTATTATGGTTGCTAGTCTTTTTTTGTACAAGTGAATTGATTATCCTATGTACTAAATCTAACCTTGGCAGAAAACCCTAGTCACCTAATTTTTTACACCATTGTAAAACAGTATCTTCCTGAGCTGGGATAAGGAGTTGATGATGACTATTTGTAGTTTGATAGGGCTGATGGTCTCCCTTGAAGTGATATGAGAGGGTAGTGCAGTATATACTAAAAGCTTATACAGCAGGATGAAATGAGGTTTCCTGACCATCTTGTAAAGCCTAAATGACCTCCTTGACATAGATTTCATGATCATTTCATTGCTATAGCTTAACTTTACCTATAATGATGGTTTTTGGGTGGAGTTTACCTGTAGAACATGTGAATGGTAGGGATTTTAGTATATAATTATGTGGGGAATGCTGAGGCCTGATTTCATGTAATAGCCTATTTTCACATAATATATATTACTTGTTAAGTACTATCAGGGTAACCTTCTTACAGCTATTATAATTATCAGTTGCATTCACTTACATAGACTCACCAGTAATTAGGGAACTATACACAGTTGGGGAACACTCTTGCTACAAAACCTAGGACTAACTAGGAAATCATGGTATATTACAAGTGGTGTGCCTAGGATTTGAACCTATAACATTACATATTATCACACAATAATACTAGGACAGCTATACTACTAGACCATCCTTGCCCTGAAAATCATAAGACAGAATATTTATTTTCCCTAATAATCTATTTTATATCCTATACCTACATAACAATACAGAAAAGGGAGGGGAGGAGGGGGGGGAGTTATTTTTTTTTTATCTTTACAACCCTGAAGGGATCATCTAAAAGAACCTCCTTATGTAGATATTTAAAGCTATGAAGGAGATAAAAAGATAGCTTACTTAATATTAGTATCACAAATACCTATATTAAGATAAAATACATGTTATTCCTCAATCCTCCTTACTTATACCTAATAAACTTAAGAAGAAATAGGGTGGAGAGGAAAGAGTAGTAGGGGAAGAAAAATCTAGAAAAGAAATATGACTAGTAGAAAAACCTAGCAATCTAGCAAGTAAAACCAGGAGGAAACTTAAGCAAAGAATAAAAGAAAAGCCTAGGGAACCTCTTTCCTCTCTCCAGTAGGGTGTACCTTACTACAACTAAAAGGGATTAAGGTAGGAGCAAAGAACACTAACTAAAGAGAAAAGAAAGAGAAAGGACAAAGGAGAACAGTTATCAGAAAGTGAAACACATGAAACACATATAGTAAGGGAATAACAAAAGCAGTAATAAAACAAAATACCGAGGGGCCATAAGTCTCCATTCCCTCTTCTATCACAGTATATAGATTCTGCACTCACTTATTGTTATTAGCTAAGGCTTTCAAGTGCATAGGGTAGAGTAGATCAGTGGCGGGGTAGGAAGTATTACAATTGGCATAATTAAGTACCATATAGTCATATTGTCTCCTTTTGCATTAGCATTCTGTATTACTATAGTAATGTTCGAAGATGGTATAGGGTGTAGTACATAGGTGGTAGTAGGAGGAAAAGGTGTACTTTAGTTAGTAATATCTGAGGCAACAACTGTGGGAGTATTAACTTACCTTCCAGAAGGTGATGTAGAGGTTAGTCCAACAATTCTTGTTGAGGATAGTTAGACATTGTGAGATTTGGTAGTGGTAAATGTTTACAATGATAGTGATAAAAATTAATGAGGTAGGTTTGCTAACCTGCTTGTCCTTGAAAGTAAGCTAGTATAGGGTCAGAGTACAGAGCATACCATAGTTATATATCTTGATCTAGTTTTAGATTAGTGATATATGTTTATACTAAGAGGTGTTCAGAACAGTGGTTTCCATATTGTATACAATGTACTTTTTATGAATAAAGTTCTGGAGCAGGCCAGTGGTGGTAGGGAAAAACTTGTCAACATCATCCTCAATAGGCAGCTTATGGGCACATACCTGCTGGGTAGTGGTATTCTCTATTATGAAGAGGAAGATGTTATAGGATCCAGCCTTACAGATAGATCGAATTCAGTAGGAAGAGGGGGCCTTCTTTTTAACTAGAGTAGGGTTAATGGTGTCTATGATAGTAAAAGGGTTAAACCTAGGGATTTCTCCCTTGAGATTGATGATTATCTCTCTCTTAGACTTTGTTATGTATTTGGGGGTGGAAGGAGTAGTAGCTATTAGTTGTGGCTCAGCCAAGGCCTTGACTTTACTTTTCTTAACTATGTGTTGTCAATTACAGAGGGCACCACTTATGCTATAGTAGGAGTAGGGGGAGTAAGGGAGGAAGAAATCTCCTTCACTGCTTTAGCTATTTTCAATGCTTCCAACTGTAGTATCTTGATGGAATCAGAGAGAGCAAGGTCAACTTTACTAGGGGCTACATTAGTTACAGCTGTGTTATTAGCATTACATATGGTGATAGCCTTGAGTGAATTAAAGTAGGCTTTGAGGGATTGTTGGCCAGTGGAGATAGTGGTGATAGCCTCTTAAATCTTGTTCATAGGGGTAATTAGGGACAGTAGTGTGAAGGAGTAGAACTCTAGTTATACTAAAGAGCAGTAGATTTGAAAGGCTCTATCATCTCTACTAGGTAGGAACTAGTTTTAACTCTAATTCTCAATGATAGCTTTGGTGGTATTAGAGCTCGAGAAGCTTCTGATAATGTCACAAATAAAAGATACTTACTACCTTTACTAAGGTAGGATAGAAGAGGAAAGGGGGGGAAGGGTTTAGAATAGCTTGTTTCTATGATGTGATATAGTTACGATCATTAATGATACATTTTAATAATACTAATAGTTGAGAAATAATAATATAGGGGGTATTATAAAGGTATGAAGGAGCCTTCAAATACTAAGATAGAATGGTAGGGGATAATTTATTTTTATTCTTATGACCTGAAGGCTCATTTAAAGAATATCCTCTTATAGTTATTCTAAGCTATAGAGTGATAAGAAAACATCTCCTCTGTAAAACAGAAAAGTAGTGCAAAAATTTTACATGAATAAAAATGAGTCTACAAAGTCAAATCTAAATTAGTAAACAATAGGGCAATATCCTCTCGAGAAAATCATATACTTTATTAGGATAACTTAAAGATGGACATAAGAAAACAGACTAGGGCATAGCTGATCTTTCTTATATTCCCTATTTGTTTATTTTACAACCCATTAGGGCATAGCTGATCTATTACCTATAGCTATATATGTAAGAGGTTTCTAATCTGAAAATGTTAAAAATAGCCTATATGATGAACATATGCTAGGCAGTGGGG
>JABYPW010001280.1:0-16450 GCA_016880775.1 Phymatotrichopsis omnivora
CCGTGCATTATTTCCTGGGATCGTGGTTTGCGAGAGTATGTTGCCTATAGGTACAGTTAGATGGTTAAGAAAGGTGCGTTGGCTTTTTAGGAGGTTGTTTGTACTCCTGCTTTCTCTTTTGTACGTTTGCTCCTCTGGGGTTTCTAGGTATCTAGGAGAAATAGGGTTTTCTGCATAAGTAGTGGAACTTTCCTTTGGCTAGTAGATCAATCAATCACGCATTTCGCTTCTTGTTTGACGCCGAAGGTTCGCATGTGTAGGAGTACATGTACGGGGCTTGTTATAATTACTCGACGGTTATTGTGCGCTGCGGTTTTCAGCCTTCTTGCGTTTCTAGGGGAATGCTTGTGGGTTGGGGTGTTGTTTCTGGGAGGTTAGTGGGAAGGGAGTGGGAGTGTAACGCATATTGTGAATGCGCAGGAGAGAGGTCTGTTTGGGAATATTCCTGTTGAGGTTTTAAGGGGGGAAGAAGAGGGGGAAAAGTAGTGGAGCTGGGGGTGGGGGAAAGTAAAGGGGGAAAAAATTAGAGGGGAAAAAATTAGAGGGAAAAAGTGAAGTGGAAAAAAGTGGGGGCGAGGGGAAAAGTAGACAAGAAAAAAAAAACGTGGACAGAGGGAAAAAAAGTAGACAGGAAGAAAAAAAAAAGTAGACGGGAAAAAAAAAAAGTAGACGGGAAAAAGAATAGTAGACCGGGGAAAAGGTAGAGGGGGGAGAAGTAGAAGGAGGGGAAGGGGAAGAGAGATGTAGAGGTGGGGAAAAGTAGACGGAGGAAAGTAGACGGGGAAAAAAGTAGGTTGGGGGGAAGTCGACGGGAGGGAAGTAGATGGGGAAAAAAATAGACGGGGAAAAAGTAGACGGGGGGAAGTAGACGGGAAGGGAAGTAGACGGAAGAAATTAGAGGGGAAAAAGTGGAGGGGAAAAAGTGGAGGGGAAAAAGTAGACGGAAGAAAAAACAGAGGGAAAAAGTAGGCGGAAGAAAAACAGAGGGAAAAAAAATTGGAGATGATAGAATTTAGAGCAAGCAGAACATATTCCCAAAGAAACTAGAATTTAAACACTCCACCGAGGAATACGTTTTAGTTTTTCTTTTCATTTTCGTTTCCTTTGTGATATTACCTAATTGGATATAGCACAGAAAAGCAAAGAAGACTAGTTGCAGTATTGAATGTACTAGTACACAATACTCTAACACTCCCTCTCCTGAGCTGGTGCGGCAAACGAATCCTCTACAGAATACATGTACTGACAAGACCCCCTCTGAAAGAACATGACAAGGACAAAAAGGTCATGCATAGTACAGGCCTTATACATGAATCTTGAATTGATATTCTAGGATGGACGGAATTCGATCAACTTCCGATTTGGACAAAGCAAGCACAATGGTGTCAATATATAAAAAAAAAAAGAAGGGCGGTCTCTCCAGTGAGTTGATAAAATAGAAGCCGCTGTCTATTTGCAAGGGTGTGGGTGTGAAGTGCAGGTCATTGATGAGGAAACAGTTGATTGTATTCCATTGCCGCAGACTTTGTTTCTGCCAATATCTCAGTCAACCCTGAGTCTTATACATACAACATTTCGAAATTCCTCATTACAGTTCTGAAGATCACTCCTATATGCCTCTAGCATCTGCATGCAACCAAGATAATAGTGATATATGGATACTGTGGAAACAGAATCTAAAGCTTTCGGAAGTATCTCGCGCAACTCTTCAAGTGAGAACTTGCAATTCTCCCGAGCGTAGCACTTCGCTCCACACCAAACCCGCTCGATAAAATTAGGTTCACAATGGAACTTGGGGTAAAAAATTACTTCTTATCCCCAAGATTCAAGTTCTTCCTGAAGTCTGCTTTTCTGCTCACGACAATCCCGTTCCGCTGCAAGAACACTCTACGCGCAACACCTACTCTCAACATCCAGTTCGTATCTAGTACGGCCATTAGTAAGTAGAAAAGCAAAATCATCTGAACGCCGTTCTTTCCATAACCCCCTCCCCCATGAGACTTGTTCTATGCATTTGAATTAACTTCAGGAAAAGAATTTGAGTCTACGACAGGGTCCGAAATGGCATGTTTTTGGACATGCAGGGTAAAATTGCACGCAGGATTCGTTTTATGAACGATCACTTAGCCTTATTGCCGGGGCAACGGCCGCTTATCGAGGGGCGGACATTGGCCAAAAATTACTCTTCTTCAAACTACTAAGGCTTTGCCAAAACGCAGTAATTTTTGAAAAGCTCTCTCGTTGTATATTATCTTTATCACTTTCTCTATCAGAATATAGAACTATTTTTTCAAGTTTATGTGGTCACATAGAGCCCTAGCAGTTAGAAGTGGTTTAAGGGTTCCCCACCACAACTTGGAGACACCCCTCATGCAGTGGGGAATTACTTAAGCACTCTGTGCAACCACAAGCTGTATTACGTAAATTATTCCACGGTTGATCGGTTAATCGATCCCAGAAGGCTGTGTTTTATAAACTGTGATGCGATTCTTCCTCCGTTTCTCGACACTTCCTGTGCGCATATTCAACACGATGATAATCATCACAACGATAAACAGTTTGCACAGCTCTATCTCCTCTCCTCACTGTTCTATACTTATTTACGACTAAGGAAGAACCTCAGATCCTCATTCTGCGCTCAATAACTTTCCGAGCTTCGCTTACTGTTACTCTTCGAGTTTTCTCTTATCCCCATTTCCCCTCAATTCTCGCGGCTGGCAAGTGCAAAATATCTACTTCTAGATAATCTATCCAAACTAGCATATACTAACCCGTCACCAGCCCATTTGCCACGTCACATTTAAGGCATCGTAAACGGAAAAATAGTGACTCCGACGATAATAATACCACCGGTACATTAACGCAACCGCCGGCCACCTTATGAAAAAAGACCGGCTTCAAGGTTTTTTCGAGATCGCAAGATAACGTTTCCACCCTTAATATCGGACTTCTAGGGCACCCTTCTGTCTCTCCTCGTTCACTATCCGACAGCGACCGCCAAAATGCAAATCCTGCTTTTCAGGAAGCGCTTAAAGCTTACAAAAATAAACTCTCGCCGGAAGAGTATGCGGCTTTTCGAAGTGCCAATAACACCTTTCATTCTCCGAAACTCTTATCGAGAAGGCAAAGCAGAGTGATGAGAAGCATTCTCGGTCGAGCTCTTCTAAGAAATTGGCTGCTCGATTTCGAAAAATATTGAATTTTCTGGACCAATATCTGATAACGCTTGCTCCTTGTGTACAACCTGGTCAAGAAATATCCTCACTCGTTGTTGGCGGATTCAAATTTGTTTTGGAGGTAAGCGCCTTTCAACCTCAGTCGTTCTTGATTGCTGATGATTCCTTTCATATTTTGCAGATTGCATTGAGGTTTACAGATTTTTCCGAGAAGATTACAAAACTATTGGAAGTCACGGCCGATGAGCTGTCGGTGCTCTCTAAATATGCAACTTCAAAAGTATTCCGTAGTTTTAAAGAGGTGCAAGGTGTGAGTCGATGCTTCGCAGCTCCAAACCCTCGTGAACACAGTTGACATATATATGACACCAATAGGCATTGGTAGCAACCTATGGTGATTTACTTGATCTATGCAAGAAAATTCGACGAATATTTACGGATGATAAAGGAGATATATCGACTAGTACGTTCTATAATGACTTATTCCTGGCTCTGGCTTCTGGATGTTAACCGAGTACGCCAGGTGCAAGGTCTTTCGAATCGTTATCACAATTTCCAGATATACAAGATAGTCTCTATCATAACGCAAAAATCGTAAGGCAACACACGAAAGTTAAGGATAACATCGATTCCATGAAAGACCGAAAATTGCGGCAACAGCAATACAAAGGTAACAGTAACCTCTATAAGATTTATTTTGAGAAAGAACTATGAGTTGACGTACAGCCAGATGATAAACGACCGAAATTATTACGTTCCCTCCCCGAGGTGGATTTCGATGAACTACATCAAAAAAACCCTCTCTAAACGCCATGAGAAAACGGGAGAATGGATTTTGGAAAGCAAGGAATTCGAAAAATGGATTGGAGATTCTTGTTCTTCACTTCTTTGGTGTCACGGAACTCGTATGTGACCACATTGAAGATTTCGTTTCTTTTTCTTTTTTCTTTTTTCTTCAATTCTTGATGTTTAGAGCCTCTTGTCTCGAATTTCTGATTAGCTAACGTGTGCTAGCTAGTGTCGGGAAAACGGTCCTCACGTAAATCCCCTCGGTGTAATATGTAGTTCCCCTCTTTAACAGGACTGATTTATATTTTCATTCAGATCGTTGGTGTTTGAGACAATTAACACCGTTCATGGAAAATCGGATAATATTGGCATCAGTTTCGCCTATTGCAACCACAAAGAGCAAATAAAGCCTGCGGTTTATTTGGCAACCTTCCTGAAACAATTGCTGAGGAAAATTGAAGAATGGCCAGAATTGCAGACCACCCTGGAAAATTGTTATCGGAACGCAAAAACTCCGAATCTCGAACAATTGCAGAACATGTTGCTAACGGTTTCGCAATGCTTTACAACAGTTTTCATAATTCTCGACGCCTTTTGATGAATGTGACGACAGATTGGAGCTTTCAAAATGGTTTCAAAGCCTTTTCCGAAACGTCGAATACCGAGCCTCACAATATATAAAGATCCTTGTCACGAGCCAGAAAAAAGAACCGGACATTGAGCGATTGTTTTCAACAGCACCCACAATATAGATTGAGGCCACGAAAGTCAGAGCGGATGTTGAATTATATATCAAAGATGAAGTAGACCGACGCATAAATTCCGAGGAATTGAAGCTTACGGATTCTTCCCTGAAGGCTGATATTGTCGGCAATCTCCTAAGTCATGCAGGCGGAATGTTAGTAGCATAAGTTTTCCTTTTTAAATGCTGCCTATCCGTACCGCAAGAAACTTACATGTAATTCTTAGGTCTTTGTGGGTTCAATTACAATTGGATTACATCTACAACTAAACTTCGGACAAGGAGATCAAAGATTCTCTTCAGACGCCACCGAACGCGATCGAGGAAACGTATGAGCGCATGGGTTGCTTGTGCAGCAAGGCTCTTAACCATAGAAGAGCTCGCGGAAGCAGTTGCCATCGAGCCGAACACAACCGATTTTAAACAACTGAACATACGCAAATCTCCAGAGATACATGTCGAGGTGTGCATGAATCTAGTCACCCTGCAGCAGGACGACTGTTTCAGCACTCCGACAGTGAGGTTTGTCCACTATTCGGTACAAGAATTTTTTCTTCCACATCTCCGACCTTCGGTGAGCCCATCAAGACCGCTCCATTCAACTTACATCAACCTCGAGTCAGCAAACGAAACCATTGCAAGCTCTTGCATTACCTATATTCTGTTTAGCGATTTTGAGGAAACAAGAATCAGGTCTGGCTGCGATAGCAAAAAATTTTCCTTCCTAAAGTATGCTGCCAACATTTGGGACCATCACCTCCGCACAATACCGATTTTAAACGAAGAGTTTTTGCAGCTAGTCCACGAATTACTCAACCCCCGAAAGAAAAGCTTCTTTTATTTTTCGGGCATTCTATCACCCGATAAGTGGATCGCTTGGTACCAATACGGTAAGAATTTGTCCCCAGTTGCAATTGCTTGTTGCCTAGGTCTTACCTCCGTTGTGAACCAACTGAAAAACATCGACGATGAGGTGAATATTCTTGAAGTAAGGGAATGGGATGTTTTACATTTCATAATCCGTGCAATGTCTTGTGAAAACGTGAACTATTTAGTTGCGCTAGGTCTTGAAGCTGACGATATAGATAAGCATGGAGTCCAGCCACAATACCACACTGCTAAGCATACGAAAACAGACGTAGTACGACTGCTACTGGATAAAGGAGTTGATGTCAATTTGCAGGGTGGAGATTACGGAAATGCGTTGCAGGCGGCATCGTCTGGGGGTTCCCTTGAGGTTGTGCGACTACTACTGGACAAAGAGGCCCATTTCAACTTACAACGTGGAGATTACGGGAATGCGTTGCAAGCAGCATCGTATCAGGGCTCCTTAGAGGTCGTGCGACTACTACTGGACAAAGGAGCCGATATCAACTTACAGGGTGGGGAATATGGGAATGCATTGCAAGCGGCATCGTCTCGAGGCTCGCTGGAGGTCGTGCGGCTACTACTGCAGAAAGGAGCCGATATCAGCTCACAGGGTGTATTTTACGGGAATGCGTTGCAAGCAGCATCGTATCAAGGCTCCCTAGTAGTCATGCAACTACTACTGGACAAAGGAGCAAAACATTTCCGTATTCTCCACCCCGTAAGCTGATATCTACTCCTTTGTCTAGTAGTAATCGCACGACCTCCAGGGAGCCACTCGACGACGCTGCTTGCAACGCATTCCCGTATTTTCCACCCTGTAAGTTGATATCGGCAAGCAGCATCTTGTATGGGCTACCTGGGCATTGTGCGACTGCTGCGCAATAACATAACCACTTCTGGTGTAAGCTATTTATAGCTAGCAAGTAAAATCGTTCAGTCACAGCCATAAGTTATCCGATCGCTGACCGTTTTCGCTAGGCAACACCATAATCTTTACGAACATATCATCGGCATCCAGTGTGTGTAACCTCAAGATCAGTTCCTTGGTATCCATTACGCACACAAAATATTTGCGAATTATCTAGACTTTTTTTTTTTTTCTTTCATTATTATTTATCGTTTGTTTACCTTGTAATAACGAAAGGGAAATGTTGTACAACGTCAGGACGTTGCCAATGCCTCTAGTTGGTAGTTCGTGCCTTCGATATTTCTTTCACTTTTCTGCGGACGGAATGTACTCCTCGGTGAAGAGGTTTATATAGAAGTGTGTTTTCGCCTTTATTTCTTTGCCAGCGATATATTGTTGAGTGCCATTATCACTATAATAGGAGAGTCGTTGGAATTGGAGGCGAAGAAAAGGGCTTTAACTGCTTTCGTGTTTAAATAGTTGTAGTTTTCATTTTTGGCTATCCTTTTTTTCTTTTCCCCTTTCCCTTCTCCCCTTTACTTTTTATCTTGAGTGGATAGTTAAAAAAAAGAAGTGGTGCAATGAGCGGCGTGATGTTTCTTTTCATTCCTGTTTGTGTTTTATTGATTCCATCGCACATTTTTGGCGAGTGATTTTTCGTGTATTCTATTCTGGCAAGTCATATATGTACGGAACTTGTTGAGAAGGGAATTGTCGGAAGCAGAGGTCGGAGGTATAGTGTAGAGGGAATGTTAGGGATGAGAAAGAGTCTGTTTGTGTGAAATTTTCTACGTTTAGTAGTCGCAGCCTTAGGCTCCCCCGTTTTGGCATATAAAGATACGGTGTGCGGTAGGGGCAGAGCGGCCAGAGAGTGTCGGAAAAACGAATCTATCGGCTCCTCCATTTGCATACTTTTCTCCTTCTGTCCTCTTGTTGTCCGGAGTGTGTCCGTCTTTACTTCTCCGCCTCAATATTTCTTCAAATACGCCCCCAAGCCAGGAAGTGCGGGGGGGCCGATTGGGCCGACCGTAGCCTCCGACAGAGGAAGAGGTGGTGCGGCAATTCTAGCAAATAAAGCTAGGAAAATTCAATTTTGTATCGCGCTTTCGTGAACGCTTCCAAAAACTCAACGAAACATCTTATACACTGCAAGAGACCACTTGTGATAGAATATTTATGCAAAGCCCGGTTTTTCCACTTAAAGAACCGAGAGGAGATCAATGAAACATTTCACTTAGCAAGTCGAGTGACATTCCATGATTTCAGACTTAATGAAGATCAAAATCCATTTTCAGTAACTCTTCAGTTCGAGCTAGTAGCAAACAAAATTATAACGACTACGTTGAGCGGGTACTTAATGGGCCTTGTAGCAGGGTTGGCATACCCTCTAATACGTTATATAGCAGGGCGGTGCAAGTATGAGCCTGACACCGTCTGCGCAACCCTAGCATGCGCCAAGCCACTTCTTCTCGTTAGCCACCTAGCACACCTTGCCGTTTGAGCTTTATCTTGGATCTTGAACTTTTCGCTTTACATTTTGGTAATTACACATAAACAGGAATCCACTGTCCTGTCGGCCCTCCCCGGGCGCCCTCTACTCTCGTCCTCAGCTACTCCGAATGTGGCTCTCTGACTTGAAGCCATGCCTTGCACCAACCGCGGCCGCTCACCGAGGCCGCCCACCGAGCTGGAGAACCCAACTTCGACGAATGGAGGCACTCGGCATAGGTAAGCACCTTATTATTAAAACTAACTAATTTTAACTAATACCTTATTTCTTCGTTATGGTGACCCTCGTTTTCTTCACTGTTAGTAGTTGTATATTATCAGCGTTGTCACTTCACAGTAGAAATTTATTGGAAGGATTGTGGGATAATTATTGCACTAACAATATTGTAATTCTTATTTCCCCCCCCCCTTCTTTTAAAGATGCTAAACTCTGAACTTACATAATGACAGCGTGGGTAAGCCGGTGCAAACTAGTTTCGGAATGTAACATACATACAAGCATAAATTTTCTTCACAAGCAATCACTCTACACCAAGGACCGGAGCAAATATACTTGACTTTCCCATGTACGATGCCAAAAACAATTGAATGAAAGAAAAATTAAAAATAACTACCATGGAGAGTGTCGTTTTTTCTCATGCTAAATGCATACTGGGGAACGCTTATTGAGTCGCGGTAAGTAGCGGCCAGCATTGGCGTGAACTACCCCCTAAATCCACTCATTACGATGGAAAGAAACAAATTCTGCCCAATATATATTCGCGGAGAAAGAAACAGATAGAGAAAAATGCGTGAAGATCAAGTAGCCAAAGTTACCAAGTACTACAATCTCATTAGCTCCCGGCTCTTCGAACGCACATCAAGCGGGTTATTGAACCTCAGATCCTTATCCAGGCTCGAAATATTCTCGATCTCGATTATTGCTCTTGGGGATAATGGCCAATCGCCTCTACACAGCCCATTTCAACAGAACCTGTGCAAGAGTCATTCAATACTTCTTCGCAATGTCCACAAAAACATTATGTTTGAAACAGCGTGGGAGTATTGAAAGCCTACCTCCACTCCATTTCCAATAAGCTTTGGGATCCGAACGACAGTAAGTGGTTACTGCAATCCCCTCGGTTTTAGCAAGGTCGATGAAGTCCTTCTAGACAAAGTAGGGATGATGCTTGATCTGGAAAGTGTTCCAAAGCTTGGAGACAATGAAGATGTCTTCACGCTTGACAAGGCCCTTGTCAATAGCGCGTTTTACTCTTTAACCGGCTTCCTTCTCGTTACCATAGTCTGCATAATTCACTCGTGAGCCTTAAACTGATCTCTTTAAGATATTTCTTTGCGGGAGGTAGGGTTATGACAAGTCCTAGCGAAAGCGCCATCGAAAAGCCTGCATCCGGACTTTATGGCATTGTAAACGGTATCCGCACAGATTTTGTTTCCAATCTTCCACAAAACGAATTCAACTTGGGCATTTCATTATCGGTGAACTGAAGCTTAATAATAGGAATATTGGCCATTTCTGATTCTAATTACCTCCTTTGCAAAAATTGCGGGATGAAAGAAATAAGGGATCGAATGCAGGAATATACCAAACCGTTTTGATGTCAGAACACTGTCTGTGCTAGGCAAAGTTCACAAACAAAAAAAGCACAGGTAAACAGTTATCGTAGAATATAAAAATAAGTCAACACCGATCAAATCTAAAAAATTAAAATTAAAATAAAATAAAATAAAGCAATGCAATGCAATATAAAAGCACACATATAAAGCCACGGAAAGCGCGATAATGAAATAAGGGAAACACAATCAAAGAATGCACATCCAAACACCAGGATATATATATTTTGATATTCGCAACTCGCCACGGGCCCGGGTATCTGGTTCATGGCGTTCATATCCTCATCTCGACGTCCAGCAAGCGTCGCCGTTTTCTCTGCAATTCATACAGTTATGCACCCCACACACAGGGGCAAATTGTACGCCTAGACGTTTCGAGAAGCTTTGCTTAAATTGAAAAAAAAAAAAAAAAAAAAAAAAAATGAGAGTCCGCTAAATAATCCATCTCCTCCGGCGGTCACGGAGGTCGCCGCATTCGTACTTCCGAATAAGAAACCGCTTGGAAATGTGAAAAGATTTACAATCTGCGGTGCCGCCGCAGCCTGCAGATGCCGATTCGATGGAGCAACAGGTCGAGCCCGTCCGTTATTGTCTACAGAAGGGCGTGGGTCCCGCCAAGGCCCTCTGCAATTTTTTTTTTTTTTTTCGTGATCACCCGCTTTTCCTTCGGCGAGAAGAGACCTCCGTCTAGTTGTATCTCTACGATGATTTCTTCCGAAGGCTGACGCGCCAAGTATCCATCCATGGGGCTTTACCCCCGACTCCGCTAAAACCCGTTTGGCTAGTCGAGAGAGTAATATTTGCGTCTCACCAAGCTTCATTGGTGTTGTTCTGGGAATGCGCGGTTTCTGAGGTTGTGTCGAGGGTAATTTAAGAGACCCAGATGCTGGGTCTAGTACCAGGCAGCTGCAAATCGTCACATTTATGCGGTGGTTTTCCGGTAGATATTTCCACAGCAATGGTGCAGGTTTTAGCGGGAAGAGTGTTGGATTCGATACTGCTCTCGACTCGGTAAGCCAAGTGCGGGCCACTTTTCCTTTGAAGCCTTTTCTATCTGCATTTGTCGCCTGCTTTCCGTTCCATTCGGTGCTCGAGACGAAATCTATATGTTAGCTTATTCAAACAGCGATTTTTTTTTTTTCTTTTTTTTTCCCCAAGAGTTTTCGAAGATCTTTGAATTTTTTTTTAGTTTAGCGTCTCTGTGCGTGTGGAAGAGTTTCTCTCTTTCTTGGCAGCATACACTGATCAATTCCTCGAAGCAACTGACTGGCTTAGGTCCTCGGGTGTACCTAAGACGTTGGCCTGCATCAAATACTTGTTCAAGAAGCTTAATCGATGCTGAACGGTGGCTTGGGCTTGTTCCAGATCCTTAATTTGGCCGGTTAGGAAATTGATTTCGTCGGAAGCCTTGGCGGATTTGGACATTTCGTCTTCAGTGTCGTATTCGGATGTGGAGTCGAAGATGTCATTTGGAGTCGTCAGCGTGGTTCATGTATCTTTCGGCTATGATGCCGATAACTATGGCATCGGTGCCGTGACATTCGACTTTGGTGGAGTGCTCGTCGATGTGGTGGGAGAGGTTGAAGATTGCACTTTTGTTGCGGCTGGGCTGTGAGAAATAATGTCGAATGGTTGTTTGAAAAGACCCAAGATAGTTTCAGGAATAAAGTTGCGATAATAAAGGCAGGGTATCATATAAATTTAAATTTGAACAATCACTCTAACATTCTCAATGTCACTAACAATTGCCGCTCCGGAGGGAAATAACGTGACGGTCGACAAATTCTCAACCGAAGATGACTGCGTATGGACCTGTTCTTTCACATTTGTAGTCGACGCGAGCGGGGATGCTCCCATCACTAAAATTATACCGAATGTTTATATATTCCTTTCGATGCTGGTGGATGGAAATTGCAACGCCGGCTTTCCACAACTGAGAGCAGTGGGCTGAGCAGAGGAGAAAATACTCTGCGTGCGTTTAGATCACTTTTTCCTGTTACTTCACCCCGCAAAGCTGTACGTAAATATGAATGCGAATTAAAGGCAGAGTAGGTTTATCGTCCGAACCGCATCTACAGAAACTAATACAAAACATCGTCGCAGTCGCAGAAGATGCTTTTGAAGTATGCCGAGAACGGTATACGGTGCGTTTATACTTTGTAGAGTACATTATCCATTCATCGTTATCGGAACGAGTACTGTTGGAATAATTTTTTAACTGAACAGCGTATGGTTGCACGGAAACAGGATAGTCTGGTTTTATTTTGTTTTTCGTATATACATAGCTTTCCTACCCACAGGGGTTTGTGTTTCCGGACCAATGGAGCGATTCCCATGTAAATTGGGTGCTAAACGGGTTCGCTCAACCCTCGGAACACGCAGCGGAATTTGACTTACATGTAACGAACAGGCCAAAAGTTTTAGAAAGCATGGCGTTCCCGGAATCTTGGCAAGTGTTAAACTCGCTCATCCACAGCCACGCAGTCGCTTCTTCACTGCCCAGATTCCAGATATCAGTACTCGAATGCATTCACCAGTATAACTTTCCTTGTAAGATCTAAGGAGTGTCGACCGGCTTCTCTGTACTTGCACAGATACATAGCAGCCAACCACACACATCTTGCACTAGCCATACCACCGGGGAACATTTTTCACAGGAACGATTTAAACCTCCCAAGTTTGGAAATGGGGGGGTCTACACCATGAGATAACTAGGGATTGAAAAACACAAGTAAGAAGTGTGCGTACGAGATGCCACGGGGAAAATTTGCTGCCCGAAGGTCTTGGCTGCGTTCCCTTGGACAAACACCCGGGCCCACGAAGAAACAGAAAGGGTCACTGGCTGCTCTTTTCGGCATAATCTCATGGCCATTGTAGCGTCTCCACAACTTATAGAGCACACAGTATTCCAACGATACCTCAC
This sequence comes from Phymatotrichopsis omnivora, assembly GCA_016880775.1. Taxonomy (NCBI): domain Eukaryota; kingdom Fungi; phylum Ascomycota; class Pezizomycetes; order Pezizales; family Rhizinaceae; genus Phymatotrichopsis; species Phymatotrichopsis omnivora. Next base: position 12,531 of record JABYPW010001280.1, read on the forward strand.
CTCGCTGCGGCATTTGCTGCCAAATGTCAAATCAGTAGTATTTTATGCGATCCGAACGTATGAAGCCTGACTAATCGGACACGGTGGAAACGCCAAAATACAGAACATAAAATTATTTATTTCTCCACGAAGATGCAAACAAAAAACAAGCGACAAAGGAAAAAATAAAAAAAGGCCTATTTGCGCATTTTTTCATATCTATCCCAGTTTTTTTTTCTGTGTCCTAGTCACAAAGTTAGACCATATTAGATAAATTTTGACCAAAAAACTCGCTTGACAGCAAGAAAGGCAATCGTAGCGACATATGTAATAGGTGGTCCGGAATTCATGCATTGCTTTATACATGCAGCCGGGTGGGAATTGTAGTAGTTGTATGGTGTGGGGTTGTCGGTGGGGGCATCATGCGGTTCAGGAGGGGTTCTTGGCAATTCTGCCTCGTTCTCTACCACCGACGTTGTTCATGCACATTTGCACACCCAAAAGCAATAACTTCTACTGATGATGCAATTTGGAGTTGCCACTTAATTCTTAGAGTTGTGGGGACATTCTTTGGTTACTTTGGTTATGTATGCTTCAGGGTTTGGGAGCTAGAGTAGGTTTTTTTCTGGGAATCAGAAAGGGCCTTTTTTTTTTTCTTCTCTTTTTTCTCCGTCCTTAGTCAAATAACAACTGGAATAGTAGTTATTTATACTTTTACAAGATAGCAAATATCTTGATTGACTACTATCCTTCCCTTCTGGTGTAACCGGTGATATTCTTCAGACATGATTTTGGCTATAGAAAATTCACATTCAAGCACAAGAAAAGCATCTTAGCTGCACTTTCAGGTCCCCTTTCAATGGAATTTAAGGCTTTGTATATAATATAGTGTAATTCATGATTACTTTGAGGGGTTTGAAAGAGAAAAAAAAACTGTACCTATTGGTAACAGGAGAAGGTAACTCAGGTATTTGAATGCAAACAGGTTTTGACTAGATGCAACTGTAAATGACTTGAGAGGACACTTGGGTTATAAGGAAAAATACCAGTTGTTTGAAAATCTGGCATGATGTTTAATTTTATGTATTCTTGTAAATGTATTTGTTAGAGAAGTTGGAAAAATTTGCCTTTTTTATGCATATAATAAATTATATACCGTAACGTATAATTCCTTTTCCTAGGCCTTCTTGGCTTCTACATCTTATATAAAAATAGCAGTTGCAAAGTATTTATAAAGTAAGACTACTAGTATCTTGTGACGGTATAATTAATTGTTATTCAAGATATTATTTGGCTGGAGGCAGAGAAAGAATTGGTAGGAAAATAAAAGGAAGACCAGTTCCAATTTCGAGAAAAAACCTACTTCCACTCCCTAGACCCTGTAGCGCACACAGCCAAAGTCACCACAAAATGCCTTCACAACTCTAAAAACCAACCGACAAGTCCAAATTGCATCACCAGTTGAAGTTATTGCATTTATGTGTGCACGTGGGGACGAAACAGCGTCGCATGACACCCCGACCGACAACCCCAACAACTACTCCAATTCCTACCTGACTACATGCACCAAGCAATGTATCGTTTCCGGATCCCCTATGACATATTTTGCTACAGCCCAGAAAGTTGAATTGTAAGAGTATTGCCTTTCTTGCTGTCAAGCGAGTTTTTTGGTCAAAATTTATCCAATATGGTCTAATTTTATGACTAGGATAGAAAAAAAAAAATGGGATGGATATGAGAAAATGCGTAACTAAGCCTCTTTTTATTTTTCGTTTGTCGCTTGTTTTTTGTTTGCATCTTCGTGGAGAAATAAATAATTTTATGTGCTGTATTTTGGTATTTCCACCGTGTCCGATTAGCCGGTCGTATACAGTATTCCAATTTTTACCCTCCACTAGATGTCCTTTTCAAGAGTTTTTTTTGGCCATATATTATATATAATATTTCCAATGCCGAAAATTTTAAAAAGCGCTAGAGTTTTTAAAAGGAAAGCACATGTACAAGTAACGAAACTTGGAGATATTCTCATGATGTGGGGGCAATTACTTAAGCGCTTTGCGCCACCACATACTGCATCAGGGAAATCATTCCTCGATTAATTATATAATTGATCGATCCAATTATCTCCAGCTCACGCAACCCTGCAGAAGGTTGTGATTATGGAATGTGATGCTGTTCTTTCTCTTCGTTTCTCAACACTTCCTGTACACCCATTTAACACGACGATAATCATCACTACGGTAGACGGTTTACACAGCTCTATCTCCTCTACTTTCCGTTCTCTGCTTATTCACGACTGAGAAAGAATATCAAGTCTCCATCGGCCCGTTATTCTGCGCTCAATAACTTCCGAGCTTCGCTTACTGTTACTCTTCGATTGTACTCTTGTCCCCATTTCGTCTAAGCTAGGATCCACATCACTTTCTCCTCAATTCTCGCGGCGGGCTAGCGCAAAATATCTACTTCTAATAATCTATCTCAGCGTATAACCAAACTAGCATATAATAAGCCCGTCACCAACCCATCTGCCATGTCACATTTAAGGCTCCGCAAACGGAAAAATAGTCAATCCAACGATAATGGCTCTGGTACATTAACGCAACCGCCGGCCACTTTAAGAAAAAAGAGCGGCTTCAAGGTTTTTTCGAGATCACAAGATAACATTTCCACCCCTAATATCGGCCTTCCAGCACTCCCTTCTGTCTCCTCTTCTCGTTCACTACCCGACAGTGACCGCCAAAATACAAATCCTGCTTTTCAGGAAGCGCTTGAAGCTTACAAAAGTAAACTCTCGCCGGAAGAGCACGCAGCTTTTCGAAGTGCCAACGACACCTTTCATTCTCCGGAAGCTCTTATCGAGAAGGCAAAGCAGAGCGATGAGAAGCATTCTCGGTCGAGCTCATCTAGGAAATTGGCTGCTCGATTTCGAAAAATATTGAATTTCCTGGACCAATATCTGACAACGCTTGCTCCTTGCGTACAACCTGGTCAAGAAATAACCTCACTCGTTGTTGGCGGATTCAAATTTGTTTTGGAGGTAAGCGCCTTTCAACCTCAGTCGTTCTTGGTTGCTGATGACTCTTTCCATTTTTTGCAGCTTGCATTGAGGTTTACGGATTTTTCCGAGAAGATTACAAAACTATTGGAAGTCACGGCCGATGAGCTGTCGGTGCTCTCTAAATATGCAACTTCAGAAGTATTCCGTAGTTTCAAAGAGGTGCAAGAGGTGAATCGATGCTTCGCAGCTCCAAGACCCTCGTGAACATAGTTGACATATATATGACACCAATAGGCATTGGTAGCAACCTATGGTGACTTACTTGATCTATGCAAGAAAATTCGACGAATATTTACGGATGATAAAGGGGATAATTCGACTAGTACGTTCTATAATGACTTATTCCTGGCTCTGGCTTCTGGATGCTAACCGAGTACGTCAGGTGCAATATCATTTAAGGTCTTTCGAAGCATTATTCGACGTCCTTTCGAGTCACAATTTTCAGATATACAAGATAGTCTCTATCATCATGCGAAAATCGTAAGGCAACACGCGAAAGTTCAGGATAACATCGATTCCATCAAAGACCGGCAATTACGGCAACAACAATACATAGGTAACGGTACCCTCTATAAGATTTATTTTAAGAAGAAACTATCCGTTGACGTATGCCTAGATGATAAACGGCCGAAATTGTTGCGTTTCCTCTCCGAGGTGGATTTCGATGAATCACATCAAAAAAACTTTTCTAAGCGCCATCAGAAAACTGGAGAATGGATTTTGGAAAGCAAGGAATTCGAAAAATGGATTGGAGATTCTTGTTCTTCACTTCTTTGGTGTCACGGAACTCGTAGGTTACCACATCCAGAATTTCGTTTCTTTTTCTTTTTTCTCTTCCTTTTCCTTTTTTTCCTTTTTTTTCCTTTTTTTTTTTTTTTTTTTT
>JABYPW010001281.1:0-16450 GCA_016880775.1 Phymatotrichopsis omnivora
CCCCCCCCCCCCCCCCCCCCCCCCCCGGGAAAAAAAAAAAAATAACTTTTTCTCCAAAGTGGGGAAAGGTAATGTAAGTGAGATACGGGATTAACTTACAAGTACTCTCAACGTGAAGGGTGACGAAGTCTGGACAATGGGCGAGGTTCACTTTTGAGTCAGCGACGCTTTGATATGTAATGGCCTCGATAATGTCATGGTTGGTGACGATTTTAATTTGCAGCTTTCGTGCGAGGACTTGAGCATGCTGATGAGGATAACAGATATTTTTGTGAACAATGGTGTAGGTGTGGGGCGTTGTTGGAAAAATGAGTGATCACTAGCTTTCTAATTGCGACGGCTTTGCCGGAGCCTTCCAATCGTTAGTTTTATGCTTAAGGAAAACAAATTTTTAACATGCCGTGATGCATAATTATATTTATAAGAGAGAAATACTATGTGAGGCATTGATTTTAGCGTGCGAATAACTTCACCTTCTGTTATTGTTAAGTATGACGCTTTCCTACGTCATATAACATCACTCGTTTTTTAAACAGGTTCCGAAACGGACTACTTGATAGTAGTAATTTTGTCGATATAAGTTCCTCACTGCCTGGAATTACTTAATTATGGGTAGCAGATATAAATGTAATTCATGCGCGTCTCAAAAAGATATCATGCCATATCACTCGCCTTGTTAGCAGCGCAGTTAATACCTTGGTTAGTCGGGGACGGAGTACGTAAATGTCATGTCCGCAAACCCCTAACCCTACTTATGGTTTACATAAAGTGGAATGGTCCATGTTCTCTTGCACTTGCGTAAACGATCATCTCCACATCAAATTGCAATTTCATTCACGCCTTTGCCAATATGTAGCCAGAGATCCGAACTATATTTGTAGGGTCGGATATAAAGGCTAGCTTAAAGGAAGAGTCACGACTTGATTCTATGTTTCGCTGTAACTACGATGTAATTTTACTGAATCTTGAATATATCTTCCGCTTTGGCATATAATATCGCAGCTGCTACCTTTTCCCTCAGATTCTTATATTTGCTTTATCTCCTTTCTCTGAATTCCTTCGATGTCGTCGACGCTTCTAAAATAGTCAGTTGCTATGCACTTTTATTCATAATTAGCAGAATGGTTCTAGCAATGGAAATGTGATTTCGAATTCATCGTATAATAATTTTGGGTTAAGCCAAATGCTACTTATAATATCATGCACGTATTGAAATCATAAGAAGATATGCAGCATTTTCAAATTTATCCCGGCCGATATAAATTTAGCGATCATGGAATGTCACTCGTAAGCACTGGTAGTGATGTCCTTCGCTGTTGTATGCGCTATGTCATCCTAGCTATGTATGATCTCTCTCTAGTCAGTAGGAATACTTCCAGTGGATATTTAAGTGTTGCTGTAAAAAAAAATCTAGCTGTAGTTATTTCACCGCTAGCCTTTTGAATTTGTAGATATATGAGCTTGTAGTAAACCCCTCCACCTGAACCAGGCTTTTTTGCACTTTCATTTCTCCTGATTGAAAACCCAACACCACATTTTTATTTTTATAATACATTTTTATTATAATTCTCCTAAACTTAGCACTTGGATAGGGTTTAGTACACTGTACACAAAGTTTACTTGTATTCATAATGTATTCCTCCTCTATACCTACCCCCTCCTACACCTTGCATACCTCTACCCCTACTCCCCTGTCTTCAAAAGTACAAGTAGCCTCTCATCTCAACCTTCTTCATGACTTTCTCAAGTCTCCCCTCTTCACAAACGTTTACAACTCACCCTAAACAACAGATACTATGACAAGTGTCTATACAAATTTCCAAAGGCTTTTTCAATTCACTTCTCCTCTAGTACTTCCATGTGTAGCTCCCTAACCTTCTTAATAAGGTTAATACTATTAGATAGATGCTACTCAAACTTCAATAACAATATATAGACATTGTTATTAGATATATAGTATAGTGGAGGAAAATAATACATTTATATATAAACTAAAAGATATTAGAGAAATGCTTTATTCTAAGGTCACTGATAATACTTGCAATGATTCTATCAAGAAAATTGAAAAAACCACTATAGAAACTTCAGAAACCCTTAAGAAGTAATCTAAAACTACAATAACTATTGTGGCTATACTACTACACCCTCTACCTATCTATAGAAACTATAGGATAATATTTAGTACAATTGGTTACTAAATGTAAGTGAAGTTATGCCTCCTTACTAACTCTCCATAGGATAACAGTGAAACACACTATCTTAATAAGATAAACCAAGAGATTACTATCTCTACTCCTTCTGATCTTACTATTATTAACTCTGTAATACTTTAGGACTAAGTTAATAGCATACTACTAGTTGCTAAGAACATTAACAATCTTGTAATTACCTCTATTCATAAGAATAACTAATACTAAATTATTTAACCACTATAGAGGATACAACTACATCAGCTATTCTTGCTTCCTATAATAAGATTATATAATCTATCAAGTAACTCTTTACTTCTACTACAGGTGAGTAAAATCACTACTAGAAGAAATACTTAGTATATAATATCCCCTATATACATACTAACCCCTAGAACTCTTACCTATCCAACTGTAATGAACCGTGGTCATGTACTTTCCTACTTGTTATATTCTCCTTATGTTTCCTATTGTTAGTGATGTTCTTTGGAATTCCGCATTAAGAGTCATGAGTTATCACTCGGTCATGTATGGTCACTCATGTTTAGCTGTCTGCCTTGCGGAGGTCATGAGAACAGCGTTTAGATTGAATGACGGGTCATGTGGACAAAACAGGTTTTACAGAGACTGCTCTAGAAGGGAGGCAGTGCTCTTGGCGATTGGTATAAAAGAGAAGGAAATCTCACGGTCCTGTATTTCTTCTCTTTCTTCTTTACGCAGTATCTTAAGTATACACCTTAGGAATAAAGAGCTATTCCCACAAACCTTCAGCACATCGTTGCCTTGCTCAATGCGCATCTCTTGAGTCCTCTACAGAGTTGTGTATCTTCTTCTATTCTGATTTACCCAAAACCCCCAATACAGACTGAGCGTCAGTTGTATCGCTGAAGGAGTTGTCCTTTACACTATACTACGTCTTTTCAGAAATCACCATCGAAGAAGATACATGAGAATTCAAGTGACATTGGATGTCATCCCCAGTCAACTGGAACTTCCGAGGAGAGGAACCCCAGTTCACTATCGAGGAAATCACCAGGCTGCTATGAGACAAGAACCTGTTTCCTCCAGAAGAATCCAAAGACCTGCAAGTCCCACTGCCCAAAAGGGGAATCGCAGAGTCCATTTCAGTCCAGAGGTCCAGGCTAGGCCAGCACAGAGACCAGCATCACCAAAGGTATTTTCTGAGAGACCGGCAAAAGCTCAGAAAGTTTGGTGCAGCATCTGCCGTTGCAAAGTCAACCCTGTTGACTACCACCTACGCTGCAAGACTAGGGAGCAACAAAGACTCGAGAAGGCGACTAGGCCATAGTGGAAAAAGGGTTTCTGCATTAGAAACTGTGACAGGCAAATCCACGGATTCTTCTGCAAAGACTATCGCTGCGACGACCACTGGAACGACAGAGTCTACTTCAACCACTGAGTACCAGATACCGCAAGTGGTAACAGTCACACTAGACCCAGGAAAAGCACCGGTACTATGCTTGTGCCTGTGGTCAGATACCGACGCTGTCACTGCAAGTTTTCTGCTAGATGAGGAATTGGAGGACGCCGCCCTCAAATTCCTGGAACATCTTATGAAATCTAAGGTTGACGACCTTGCAGTTGAAGTCACTATTCTCCCAGACACAACCGGTACATGAGGAGAGCGAAGATAAGATTGTTCTCTATCTGTACAAAGACGATCTTGTTGTGCTATACCAGAACCACCCTGTCACCCCAGTCCAGCTCGACAAACTCAGAATCCTCCTACTCAGCATCCTAGACCCAAGTATCGACAAGTTCCTAGCAGCAAAGAGTCACAGGCATTAGTCAATGTCTGCCAAGGAAAAGTTTCCAGACCCACCTGAGGACATAGAAGGAACATACCCTATCCCAGGCCTAGAAGAACTACTGTTCTGGCGAGATATCTACAACCTCAATAAAAACTAGGCCATCGCATAATACCAAAGGATCAGAAACTAGATCAGAGAGCGTTACAACTCCAGTGTTGATCAAGAGCAAGAAATTGAGGACCTGAAACAGCAGCAAGTTGCAGATCAGCAACAAATCGAAAACCTTAAGAAGGAGCGAGTACCGGAAAGCAAGCAACTTGAGAACCTGAGGTAAGAGCGGATCACCCTCCAGTTAAGGATTGACACCCTGCAACAAGAACTGGAAGAGGAGCAACAAGCACGAGAAATGCCTAAGCTAGCAAAGCTCAAGGACCCTGAAGCATTTGATGGGAAGGATCGTGCCCAGTTAGACCTATTCATCACAAGGTGTATGGACACCTTCGAGGTCAATGAGGACAGATTCGAGGATGAGGGCCACAAGATCAAGTGGGCAGTATCAGTTTTGAAGGGACCAGCACAAAAATAGTACATTGCCACAAGGATGAAAAACTCTAAGAACGAAAAAGCACATAAGGAAACATAGTCAGCCTTTGAAGAAGCTTTGAGAAAGGCGTATGATGATCCAGACAAGGATAATATAGCTTACCAGCAACTGGAAAACCTCAGACAGAAAGGAAATGTGTCTGAGTACTGCGCAGACTTTGATGGTCTTGCATTCAATGCCAATCTACCTGAGGACAACAGAATCAGGATACTCCTATTCAAGAAGGGACTGAAAGGGAAGATCCATGAAGCCCTAGCCCATCAGTCAAACCTCCCTAAGATATACTTGGAGTTTACACAACTATATATCCACTTGAAGAGTCAACTTGAGTCAATCCTGAAAAAGGAAGAGAAACCTGCCAACAAGTCCCAAGAAGAACAGCAGAAGCAAAGCTTCAAGAAACAGAAAAAGTTCGGCACCTACCGCCAGAAGGGACAACATCAGGAAAAAGAAAAGATCACTTAGGAAGAGAGGGATTGCCGCAAAAACAAAGGCTTGTGTTTCAATTGTGGCAAAGAGGGACATTATACCAAGAACTGTCCAAAGAAGGAAACCAGCAAAGAGTCAAAGACCACTAGCGCGAAAGTGGCAACCGTCACAATCCAGTCGGGAAACTCCAAGAGTCAGAACTAGATAGTGGTCTAGCTCTAAGGAAAACCCAAGGGAAAAGCTTTACCCAGAAAGCCGCCAGAACAGAAAAGTCAGAAATGTTTTCAGAAGGAGAACATTTGATAGTCCAAGCAACATTGAATAACACTGTGGAGTGTTATGCCCTATTGCATACAGGGGCAACCGGTTTCGCATTTATAGACGAAACATTTGCGCAAGAAAATGGTTTCGCTATGTCAAAGTTAGAGACCCCAAGAACCTTGACAGTTGTCGATGGAAGACAAGCGAGCAGTGGAAAAATCACCAAGGTCACTGAAGCAGAAATTCAGGTTGGACCAAGAAAAGAACAAGCGTTGTTATATATTATGAAGTTAGCAGACTGTCCTATCCTGTTAGGATTGCAGTGGCTACAGTACCATCAAGCGCAGTTGGATTTCAAAAGAAATCAGCTCACCTTCTTGGAAGAAGAAGGGAGAAGTGGAATCGATATTACCACTATTGGAGTGGTACCCTTCGAGAAAATGGCAGCAAGGAACGACAGCAAGCTGTATGCCATCAGCGTTACAGAACCTGTCGAGGAAGGGAAGACCCCGGACATGGTACCGCCAGAGGAATTAGTACCAGAAGAGTACCATGAATATTTGCCCTTCTTTGATAAAGAAAAAGCGGACGCTTTACCACCACATCGGAAAATCGATTACAGGATTCCACTGGTTGAAGGAGGTGAACCGCCATGGTTACCTACCTATGGACTATCAGAGGTACAGCTGCAAGAGCTAAGGAAGTACCTGAAAGAGAACCTAGCGAAAGGATTCATCCAGGAGTCACAGTCTCCAGCTGGCGCACCGATATTGTTTGTGAAAAAGAAGGATGGATCACTCCGCCTATGTGTGGATTATCGTGGACTCAATAAAGTCACGGTCAAAAATCGCTACCCATTGCCATTAATCCAGGAAATATTAGAACGATTGAAAGAAGCGAAGATCTACACCAAGTTAGATCTAAGACAGGCATACAATTCAATCCGAATTGCAGAAGGTGAGGAATGGAAGACTGCATTCCACACCAGGTATGGTCATTATGAGTACAAGGTTATGCCCTTTGGTCTCACAAATGCACCAGCAACGTTCCAAGCGTTCATCAACGACATCCTAAAAGATCATTTGGATATTTTCTGTGTTGTCTATCTAGATGACATATTGATCTTTTCAAAAACACTGGAAGAGCACATCAGCCATGTGCAAACAGTCTTGAGAAAGCTAGGGGAGAACAAGGTTTATTGCAAACCTGAGAAGTGCGAATTCTATGTCGAGAAAACGGAATTTCTTGGATACATCATCTCTCCAGAAGGTATCACCATGGACAGCAAAAAGGTAGAAGCAGTACTTGGATGGGAAACACCAAAGTCAGTCAAGGACATTCAGATGTTCCTAGGATTCGCAAACTTCTACCGGAGATTCATCAGAGGATACTCAAGAGTAGTATCGCCGATCACAAAGCTATTGAAAAAGGACTAAAAGTTTGAATAGACGAAGGAAGCAAGCACTGCTTTTATAAGTCTCAAAGAAGCGTTCACATCAGTGCCAACCCTAAGACACTTCGACCCAGAAAAACTGGTTATTGTGGAAACAGATGCATCGGATCATGTGGCAGTGGGCATCCTTTCCCAAAAGTTCCAGCATGAGGACGGAAAGCAACTCTTGCACCCAGTGGCATACTTCTCCAAGAAGTTCCACCCTGCACAATGCAACTATCCTGTGCATGATAAGGAACTGTTAGCAGTTATTCTCGCATTTACAGAGTGGGAGCGACATATTGTATACTCGAAATTCCCAGTTCAAGTGATAACAGATCACAAGAACTTGGAATACTTTTTGACCAAGAGAATGTTGAATCGCTGACAGGCAAGGTGGTCTGAGTTCTTATCAAGGTTCAACTTCCAGATATGCTACCGACCAGGGAAACAGGGAGGAAAACCTGATTCTTTAACCAGAAGATCCGGAGATCTTCCGAAGGAGGGGGATGAACGTCTCGCTTATCAGGAACAGATGATCATCCAACACCGCAATTTGGACCCTGCATTGCAAGCGAGTCCAGAACTGCATGTTCTCTCAGTAACAGTGGAAGTGAAGAGAAATCAAGATTTCGAAGAAAAAATCAAAAGGTCTTATGACAAGGACCCTGCCACAAAATCTATCCTGCAGGCCCTGCAGAAAGGAGAAAAGTCTTCGAAACATGCGGAACTGTCAGATTACGCCATCAAGGAAGGATTGTTATTGTACAACAACCTAGTCAGCATCCCTGATGATCCAGACCTAAAACTGGAAATACTCCGATAGAGCCATGATCATATAGCCGCCGGACATCCAGGAAGAGCCAAAACATACGAATTAGTTACAAGGAACTATATTTTGCCAGGATTGCGGAAATACATCAGCCGATATATCAGCCATTGCGAAACATGCATGAGAGCGAAACCTGTCAGATATGCACCTTTCGGCACTTTGAAGCCCTTGGAAATCCCTGAGAAGCCCTGGAATTCGGTATCTATGGACTTCATAGTGGGATTGCCAATAAGCAAAGAATATGATGCAATCCTTGTAGTAGTGGATCGCCTGACCAAAATGGCACACTACATCCCTACAACAGAAAAAGCAAGAAGCAAAGATGTAGCAACCCTGTACCTACATCACATATGGAAACACCATGGGTTACCAAAAGACATTACCTCCGACCGTGGTACCCAGTTTGTTTCGGAATTCTGGAAATCCCTGTGCAAAGTCTTGAAGGCTAAACGCAATCTCAGCACGGCATACCATCCCTAGACAGATGGTCAGATGGAAAGAACGAACTCAGTTCTAGAACAATATCTGCCGATTTATTGCTATTATCAGCAGGACGATTGGGCATCCCTGCTTCCCCTTGCAGAGTTCAGCTACAATAACCAAGTTTTGGTAACTACGAAAGTTAGCCCATTCTATGCAAACTACGGATACCACCCACACTTCACGATAGACATAGACCTTAGGCGAAGGTCAAACACCCCTAAAAGTGTCAAGCACCTCGCTACCAGACTACAGGAAGCGCATGACTTATGCAGGGTAGAAATCGCTTATGCACAAGCAAGCCAGAAGGAAGTGGCAGATCAGTCAAGAAAACTGGCACCTGTGATAGAAGTTGGAGAAAAGGTTTGGTTGAATGCCAGAAATCTGCGCACTCAAAGGCCATCCAAGAAACTTGATCACAAACGACTTGGTCCATTCAATGTTCTAGCAAAAGTTGGAACTCGAGCATATAAACTCAAGCTTCCTCACTCTGTGAAGATCTATCCAGTCTTCCACATCTCTCTACTAGAACCAGCAAGCAAACATGAACCAGTCCCAGGCTATCGAAATCCTCTACCTCCTCCGATTGTCATTGAAGGAGATCGAGAGTACGAAGTTGAGAGTGTTCTGGACTCTAAATGCCTTCAAGGTGGTACTCTTCACTACCTTGTCAAATGGGTCAGCTACTCCAAGCCTACATGGGAGCCTTCCCAGCACCTCCAGTACTCCCAGGAGCTCATCGATGAGTTCCACCACCGCTTCCCTAACAAGCCCAAGTTGTGACGGAGACGAGGAAATGACAGAGGTTTCCCCATCTCCCACCATGTTCGTACCTGTTTTCGACCAGTATGCATGAATTTGCACCTCCTCCAAAGACAGTACAGTGAAGGAGGAACCCCTCGACGACTATCCAGAATTGGGTCTTAAAACTGTCGCCAGCCAGAGTTGGGCACCGATCTTGCCCAGGGTGAAACCCCAACCGCAGGAACCACCGCTTTATGCTCCACAGCTGCAGTTCACCCTGGACCACCAGATCCAGTGATGGGAGGAACAAGTATTGCCACCCATTTCTCCCATATCGCCCCTTGGTTCACCAGTGATCAAGGTAGACCCTGAGAAACCCTATTGGCAATATGCGACAATATCGAAAGTATCCGCCAGCCCTAGTGGATACACCCCCCCACCGGTGCCACCAGTTCCTATCGATCCCTAGCTCCTGGAGATCAAGGAGGAACACCTACCTGAGGCACCACTAGAGATAGCTGAATGCGATTCAGCAGTGTGCCAGTATTGCCCACCGATGCCCCTACATTTCTAGCTTAGAAATCTTCAGGAAAGATTGCGCTGGATAGTGGAGAATGTGAGAGATGACCACTTGAGAGAAGAAGTATTCCTAGCTGTCACAGGAGTTCTAACTTAAAGAGGGGGATACTGTAATGAACCGTGGTCATGTACTTTCCTACTTGTTGTATTCTCCTTATGTTTCCTATTGTTAGTGATGTTCTTTGGAATTCCACGTTATGAGTCATGAGTTATCACTCGATCATGTATGGTCACTCATGTTTAGCTGTCTGCCTTGTGGAGGTCATGAGAACAGCGTTTAGATTGAATGACGGGTCATGTGGACAAAACAGGTTTTACAGAGACTGCTCTAGAAGGGAGGCAGTGCTCTTGGCGATTGGTATAAAAGAGAAGAAAATCTCACGGTCCTGTATTTCTTTCTCTTTCTTCTTTACGCAGTATCTTAAGTATACACCTTAGGAATAAAGAGCTATTCCCACAAACCTTCAGCACATCATTGCCTCACTCAATGCACATCTCTTGAGTCCTCTACAGAGTTGTGTATCTTCTTCTATCCTGATTTACCCAAAACCCCCGATACAGACTGAGCGTCAGTTGTATCGCTGAAGGAGTTATCCTTTACACCAACTTCCCCTATACTGACTGTGCTGCTTATACCTATAAGGAGACTAATAACAAAACCTATAGCCCTAATACCTATAATAGGTTTCCTATAAAGGATGCGCTCATTATGTAAACCTATTTAGCATTTTCACTGACCTTAATAACAAGCTCTATCATTTTATAGATAAGCTTATGCAGGCTAAGGCCTCTGTTACTGCTATCTAGAATAAGTCTTCTCCCCCTCCTACTATATAACAAGTTATTATACTAGCTCTCCCTCTCCTCTGTGATTAACCCTAAGTCATAATCCTAACCAAAGGGTAAGTATAGCTAAAGAACAATAAAGGAAAAAAGTAATCCTACTTGGAAACTACTAGATCCTCCCCCTCCCCCTTAACTATAATCCCTACCCTAAAAACTTACCTATAAAACTAATACTACCTCTTTACTATTAAGGGAACACCTTAACCTATCAAGCCCTATGTAGAAAAAGCCTTTTAACTACCCTGTAAGCTTGCTAAGGCTATCACCAATAAGTTCACACCTGAATACATAAAGATTCAAGTAAATATTAATGTAATATACTATGGTCATGTACTTTCCTATTTGTTATATTCTCCTTACCTTTCCTACTATTACTATTATTCTTTAGAATTACACATTGTGATTTATGAGATATTAGTCAGTCATGTATTATTGCTTATATTTAGCTGTCTACCTTGTAAAGGTTATGAGAACATTTTATAGATTGAATAATGTATAGAAAAGGGTTATGTAGACAAAATATATTTTGAAGAGACTACTCTATAAGGGAGGCAGTACTCTTAGCAGTTGGTATAAAAGAAGGAGAAATCTATATAGTCATATATTTCTCTTTTTTTCTACTTCACCCTACTTTACAACCTTCAAACCTTGCTTATACTAAAAATTCTTTTATCGAACTTTTCTATCTCCACCCTTGAGCGATGTTGTTATGAACACAGGTAGTGGTCGCATCAAGGTACCTGGATGATACACTATAATAGAGGTTATGCTTAGATTGTCAACATGTGAGTATGCCGTCTCTACCCTTCACCATTGTGTTAAGCACTCTGGAGACAATCCTCTATCACATAACCTTATGGCATAGCATGGTATAGTGTAGCTTTGCCGTTAGCCCTGACTATATGCAGGAAGTTAGCCCCTATAGTGACTATGTGATTGGCTATTGGTATGATGTGACATTGGCCAAGTCAGCCATGAGGTCATGATCAGGCAATTGGACTCATATCATGAGAGACTATTATAAATCAGGAGTGAGGCCCAAGAGTGTAGTAGGTGATCATAATCAAAACAAGTACTAATCATATCCTGTCCTTTCTGAACTCTTCTACATGTTTCAGCAATTAGGAATCAAGGGATAGTCTAGATTGTGAAATGGTTCTTTGTGTTTCTATTTCATTTATCATCTCTTTATCAGCTCAGGTAAAGAAAGGGTTTATAAGCATGCAGTTCTATCTTGTTCTTGTCTCTTTCCTTTCTTCCTTCTTTAGTACATAGGTACCTTGTCTTCTCTATGATCACCATTGTGAAAGCCTTTCAGTTATCTTTAAGCCTTAAAGAATATATTCGTTCTTCTCTTCTTCATATCTGAAGTCCACCCTGCACTTGTAGGAAAGATATCCTTTCAGTTGAGCTTTCATTTAGCTGAGATATCGGAGTTCACTCAGTAGCATTTGTCAAGCATGCCTGAGGTATCTTTACCAAGATACATATGTACTATATAGGGTGATCTGTAACAGATGTCCTCTCATCGCAGCACCCTTG
Source organism: Phymatotrichopsis omnivora (assembly GCA_016880775.1). Classification (NCBI taxonomy): domain Eukaryota; kingdom Fungi; phylum Ascomycota; class Pezizomycetes; order Pezizales; family Rhizinaceae; genus Phymatotrichopsis; species Phymatotrichopsis omnivora. Next base: position 11,711 of record JABYPW010001281.1, read on the forward strand.
CCCCCCCTTCACCTCCACCTGCCCCCTTTGTCTCTACCCCTATTTTCCCTGAAAATACTACTCAACCCTCCCCTGAAGCTCTCTAAAGGATCAAAGCATTTAGACAAATCTAAGTCAACCTTGCAATGTCTGAGTTTGGTCACTTACTTAGATATAATACCTTAAACAGTACCTTCACAGGATCTGATGTCATAGGTACATAGGCTATAAAGACTTTCAACATGTCTAGACTTATCACCTTCTTTGCAAGAGACCTCCCTGCTATCCAATAGTCACTGGCTTCTATCAAGTCAACCCTCACCACCATTGCCAACACCTAGACAAAGCTCGCTAAGTGAGTAGGCACCCTAGAGTCATAATTACCCCTACTAGTAACCGAGACCCCAGTACATATTACTGAGGCCCCTTCAACCCCCCCTGAAGTCCTTGAGTCCCTTCATAGCATCTAAAAACAATAGAAAGTGACTGTAAAGGATCTTAGGAAACTTCATTCTATCGCCACTACTTATACTTCCCTCCCTGCCCCATAACAAGCCCAAGATGCTCAAACCTGGGCTCAAGTCATTTCTAAAAAGTAGAAGAAGAAAGGTGGCCTGGTCACCTAGAAGGACCTTCTCCTAACTACCCCTCTTCCCCCCCCCATATTATCCTACCTACTGTGATTAAGAGATTATTATTAATATTAAGGAACTATCTGCCTTTGGCAAAGATACTTATATACAGATCTGAAACTCGGTCAACTTGGCCCTAGATAAAGCCAAAGCCCCTTCCTTCTTGTGCATCTAGAGATGTAGCAACAATAACCCTACTATGCTCATTCTTACTACCATGGAGACTGTTACCACTACCGCTGTCCTTACCTACTGACCTAGTATCACCAGAGCAGTTAGCGAGTTTTGTGAAGTCCAAGGCATCAATTACAACTACACATAGAAAAATTATATCATCTATGGTATTCCTACTGCCACTAACCTCAACACCGTAGGACAGATGATACAACTCCATCAAGAGATCGAATGTTACAACTCTAGTATTACCCTTACTATAACTTTAAGCTGGCTGATGTCCAGCACCAAAATCAATAAACAGAATCATAGCTTGTTCATAATCACTATCATTGATAACAACAACAAGGCTCGTATCCTCAAGGGCCTCACTATCCTCAACAAAACCTATCATACTGTTAAATACATCCACTTTAGAACCAATACCAAATGCTCCCAATGTTCAAAGTTTGTACATCCTGTCCAGAACTATCAATCACCACCTTGCTGCTAACTTTATACTGGCCCCTACACTATCTCTGAACATACCTGTGGAGTTACTCACTACAAGCAACTAAAAGGATTTACCTACAAGAAAACCATTCTCTAATGTGCAAAATGTACTAGCCCCCACAAAGCGAACAATCTAATCTGTATAACGATGATCTAGGCTAAACTAGCCAAGTCTAACAGGAAGGACAAGTCTACCACCATAGGAGGAGTTTAGTTTTCCTCTCATTACTTTGTTTTTACTTTTCTACGATAGAGCATGTCTCTTTTTACTTTAGTAAAGTGTGGAGGAGTTTAGCATATTTCTCTTTCTCTCCCTTCTTTTATTTTTACTTAGTCATGTAGTCTATATAGGGGGTTTTTCTTTCATTACTTTAATGTAAACATAGTAATTGTTTTTCCCTAGTCAGCTTTTATATGTAGTTGTCTACATTTTTCTTTTTCAGCATAAGTTAGTAGAGGATTTCTTTGCATGTTTTAATAGGGAATGGCTACTGGTTATATCTCTGTACATGATTGTATGTAAATGCCCTACTATAGAACCTTAGGTAGTTGTATTAGGAAAAAAAAATCTGCTTTCTTTCTACTTAAGCCCTACTAGAGGATAGATAGATGTAAAACTATAGTATAGGGAAATTGATGCCTCTTTCTTCTACTTTATAGGAACTGATGCCTTTCAATAGCACTAACCCTAGCAGATAGGCAGAGGAAAATAAAGCAAGACTACTCAACATGATAAAGAAAAACAACACCCTCCTCACAAGAACAATCAGCAACAGAACTAAGGCCTGGTAGGATAAGGACATAGACTAGGCTAAAAAAGGCTTAATCAAAAGCAGATATAAAGTGCATAAACACCTAGATGCCTAGAAGTGGAAAGAAGTATACTGTGAAAGAAAAAAGGAGTTCCAGAAAAAGGTATACAAAGCTCAAGAAAACTACTAGAAGAGTTTCCTAGAAGAATTTAACTAGAAAGAAACATGGTCACCCCTTAGATACACCTGACCCCTTAGAGATTACACTATACCACAGATCAATGGTGCCAAAAACCTAGAAGAAAGAGCACAGGAGCTTATAAACCACTACTTTCCAGGGAGCTTAGAGGAAGAACCTAGGGATAAACTACCACAGTGTACAAAGGACCAGATCTTAAAGGAATAAGTAGAACACACCCTAAGAAAGGCCTCAAACTCAACTGCACTAGGACTGGATGAAATAGGCTATACCTTGTTGAAAAATGTAGCCTCTATACCCCTAAAACTGCTCACACCCATAATGCAACACAGAGTACACCTGCACACTTTCAAAAAGACCATAAGCATAGCAATTCCTAAACTATAAAAGCTAGATTACAGCTGCCTAAATGCCTCTCAGTCCATTTTTCTCATAGATATACTGGGAAAAATCCTGGAGAAATTAATAGTAAACAGACTATCCTATGTAGCCATCGATAGTGTGTAATAGATAACTATACCATGTGGTCTACCCAGGTACTAGGACATCCGCAGACACTGTTCCAAGTCAACTAGAAGGTATGTCAGAACCTGTGATCACTCTATGAGCTATGGAACCACATGATGAGTATTGTCCCTACTCAGCCCTGACTAAGCAAGGTGAGGTGTTGACAATACAACATACACAAGATTAGACATATGCAATCGATAATAGGACTCATTACCCTGATCTCATCAGGATATAGTGATCAGTTGCATTATTAGGGGACAGGACTTAAGCAGTGTATTCACTAAAAAGTCCTGAATGATCATACTAAACCTTTCTTCGATTCTCCTATCATAAAACTGATTTACTTCTAGGGAATCATGAAGAAATAGCGAAATTGCAATGGAATGTTTCTATAGGGTTTGTTTCATTTATAAAGTTTCTCTGTAGCTACTCAGTTGGAATTGAATGTTTAAGAGGGAGTAGAGAAGTGATGTGTTTTATTTCTTCTACTTCTATCTCTAGCCATCATATCAAGTCTTATACTATCTTCAAGCCTCAAGAATATATTTTACTTTCTCTATGATAAATTCTCTATCTTCTTGACTCCTTAATAAAGGTAGAAAATATAAGCAGTTATAACTTGCCGGTTGAGATATCTGAGTTCACTCAGTAAGACCCTCTTGTGAAGCTTCTTGTACCTATACTTATCTTGTCCTCCCTCGGATCACTGATGTACGGATGGGGCGTCGCACTCAATTAAGAGCATATGACATAGTCGCGTAACATAGCCTTGTACCTATACCTATGTCTACATCCTTAATGAGTCTCCCATCACATAGTGGAATGATCAATCTTGACTAGTACAGGGCCCTCCAAAGGAGGTCAATAATCGTTGCAGTAAATGCAGTAAAATACAAAATTTAAATTGAATAAAACTGGGGAAATAAGGTGTCCCTACTCTTTGTTGATATAGAAAAAGGCTTTATCTAAGTAGATTACAACATTCTGATCAGAGTCATGGAAGAACACAATGTCTAATACCTAACAGCATAGGTTTGCTCCTTCTTGACTGCAAGGTAACTAGCATTCACTGACAAAGGAGTAACAAAGAACTTCAGAAAATTGTACATGGGAGTGTTACAAGGATTCCTGATTTCCTACCTCCCATTCAACATTTGTGTAGTAATAATAATAAAAGATATTGGGGTGGGGGTAAAAACTTTTATTTACATTGATGACCTATGTATATTAGTATCAGGAGATAGTTTTGAAGAGAACTCTAAAAGGCTAGAGGAGTTCTGTCAAAGAGACCTGAAGGAAATGCTAAGGAAAAGAAAACTATCACTATTAGAGGGTAAGACCAAACTCTAATATATCTACATAGGAAGCCAGGATGGCCCTCTGGTTAATATACTAGGATCAAGAGTGGAACATGCAGACTGAGACTAGTACCTAGGAGTAATAATAGATGCCAGCAAGAGGTACTTCTAACACTGTTAGTACAGAGTGGCCTATGCTCACAAGACTACAAATACTCTATAAGGGATTCAAAGGACTGAACCCCTTCATAGCCCTAAAGCTAGATAGAGTAGTAGTCATCCTATCCCTGATATATAGAGTATATATGTTCTACCCCCATAGAGTAACTAAAGGAGGGACGAAAACCCTCAACAAGGTATAAGTATTGGAAGCCAAATAGGTCTGTGGGATGTATAGGTTATCCAATGAGAAGAAAAGCCTAGTGGAAGCAAAAATCTAATAAGCAGATATACAGATCTGAAGGTACTAAATGAACTATGTAGTATGGCTGATAACTGTCAACCTAACCTATCTGTTACAGCCACGGTACCAAGGCCCACGCGCGATGATGAGTCAGGAGTTAGTTGAGCAACCTCTTGTGAGTATACCCCTGCGCCACGCGAAAGGACCACATGACAAAGGGCTCTGCCTCAGGATGAGTCATATGTGGCGCCTCTGATGAAGATGAGTCAGGGTCTGACTCACCCGTCATCCTCTCTCAAGC